>JAQFZN010000069.1:0-62628 GCA_034687075.1 Geophilus carpophagus | reverse complement strand
TTAACTGATTCCGAGGTGCTGACATATATTTACACAGTACTTAATGCATCTCAAGGCACGTTTGTGTTTATTATATTCACCCTTAAAAGACGTATTTTAAAACAATTTTGTGATGAATTAATAAAGAATACAAAAGTATTGAGTATTATTTCTCCACAAACCATTATTTCAACTACAAAATCTTCAAATTCAGATGAAAAACTAAATACTAAACTTTAAGAAATATTTAAAAATATACAAATGTATTTAAATCCATATCTAATTTATATTACTTTAAATTTATGTGTAAATTTCTTGTAAACTTGTTCTCAAAATAAAAATTTTAAACATATTAACCGAACAGTAATAAAGTGTATAATTTTAAATTTTGTGAACATACAATCACTCGTCAAATTTGGGTGAAACTCAATTTTCATTTGCGTTTTGTTACATTGCCAAATTAATTTGCAGTAACTCTCATCACACAAGAAATGGATATCTGTTAAGAATTCAGCATTCAGTGTAACATCACTCAATACAGGTGATCAAATGATTCCAGTTTTTGTAAAGAACAAGGTTGCGGGTTTAAATTTCATAAATATAGAGCTTTATCCTCAATATACCCAGAGTATTAAGCTAACCTTCTAACAAATCAGCACTCAAGTAAGTATTTAAATTTAGAAATTAATAAATAAAATAATTTTTAACATTTTCACAATTATCTAACTACAAATTGATTTCCAACTTGGTCAGAATAATGTCACCTCCTTATGCGGAAGGAATATTATATCGATAATTTGCATATTTTAGATTTACTATTACAAAAATATTATATGTCAATGTTTTTTGTGGGGTGATATGAAGATATTTATGCAGTATTAATATAAATAATAATTTTACTTATCAAACAGGAAAATTGATATGGATTGATTCAATTTCAAATTACGTTATAAATTTATCATTTTTAGAAAATACTGCATATAAATATTGATAAAAAAATTGTTTATTTGATGAAATCCCCCTTTTTGCTCATCAGATCAACAAAAACCTGGAATTTGCATTCCGTTTATATATATGTGGAAATAAATGATTAAAAACATGAAAAATGTATTGAAAATCACCATTAGTTACCCATAGTAATAAATCATCAATCAAATCATGCCCCGTGACATTAATATCAATTGATCAACTTCATTTTTCCCCCAATGGCACCAATTTACAAAATAATACCCTTAAGCTCTATAATTTAATGAACACGAAAAGGTCAATGAAACTCAATATGAAAACCCACATCATTTTATGATAATCGAAGTTCTGTCAGAATTTTTATGTAGTTCGGCATATTTAACAACAATTTGCACAATATTATCAATCATATCTTTATAAATTCATATAACAGTGTATTGCATTAATGGGTTTTATCAAACAATATCATATGAAACCTTTTGAATTTATTATGTGCCCTTTTCATATTGTAGGAATTGAGCAAACAAATTAAAAATCTGTTATACTTTTGCAATTTTAATGCATTCTTTTTATTTTGTCGCATTTTCTTGGTGAATGTTGAGGCCTTTGATATTTGTCTAACAATAAGTAAAAGGCATTTTATTATCTTTCATATTCACATTTTGAAAACCAAATTTTGAATATTTTAAATGAAAAATTTCAATAAGAAATAGAAATAAAACATTTTTGAGTTTGAAGTAAGTATAAAACAAGAACAAGTTTAAAGTGACTTATCAGCTTATTAGAACCAAAAATTTTAAGGTTTATTAATGTTATAGCAATTTATAATATTATTATATAATTTTTTGTTTATAAATTTAATAGCATTAATAAAATCGAATAAAAACACATTTATACGTTTTATTGTTGTCGTTCTAACATTTAAAAATATATTTGCAACTTGCATTTTAAAATAAAATTTTGTTTGTATAAACTTCACTTTAATTCTTTTTCTAAACAAATGTATATAATAATAATAGAATAATCTCACTATTTTAACATCCGTTTACCGCAGTGAAATGTATTCATTTGAATCTGGATTTGAACTTGTTTCACTTGCTGTGATAAATTCGGCACTTTCACTGAATGAATTAAATTCTGCACTGTCTATTCGCCAAGAATCAGTTTCCTTTACTTCTCTTTTAACGATAACAAATATCTCACGTTCGCTCATCTCGATCTGACGCCTTAAATAAATTACTAATTCATTTTCCTGTTTATAAAAAAAATATACAAATAAATTTAAAAAAACAATTTTAAAAGAATATATTAATTTCAACACATACTCCTCCAATTAATTCAGGATAATCCAATTTCGAATCTAAATTATAAAAAGTATCATTCACTTCACGAATCGCAATCCAATGTTTCCTTTGAATTGGAAGTTTAACAAATCCAATGTAGTATTCTGTTGGAATATTTAAAATTAATCCTTGAATATTATAAAAATTTAAGCACGCTGGGTCTCTGGTAGATAAAATTTATAAAATTAATTACAAAACAAAAATAATTATTTATACAATAGTTACTTTCTTTTATCAAACCAAATTGCTTCGCAATTTTTCAACTGTAATGCTGCCATTATTACATTCACATCATAATTTCCCAATCCAAAAAGGCTTTTATGGGGATTTAGAAAGTGATTGGGCGATAAACTGGAAAGATTAAAAAAATTATATTATATGTATGACACGTTTATGGTATAATTTAATGCTTACTTGTGACAAATTTCATCTAATAATGGTTTACTGAAGGCTGATGAATTTTGAAATAAATTATTCAAAGCGTGAAGAGCGCATAGTTCTTTTACTTGTTTCTCGTGATAAATCATTTTTATAAAATCCGATGATTTCGACATTTGAGAATCGCAAGGATTTAACGACAACACGATATGACAGATTTCTACTTTTGGTGCGATGATACGTCATACTGCAACCAAACATTTTGAAATGCATAAAAATTAAAAATTCAATAACAAACATTTGTGAATTGTACATTTCAGCATGCCGCTATTTTCACTTATTCCAAAGTATTTACCGGGTTGATTGGTATCCACGAAATAAATTTTCATATACAAAACACGAACTACGAGTAAAAGAACTTACGTAAATCAATTTTTACCTTGTTTTCACATCGTGAAATGATTACAATACAAGGGCAAAAATAATCGACTAATTCTTCCAGGTTAAATAACTTAAACAAACTCCCATCAGAGGGAAATGAGAGTATTTTTGTGATGTCACAACTTTAATAATGGCAGCCTTAATGGCGGCAAAATTGAATTAAACTTTCAAAATCAATCCAAACTAAATTAAAATTTTACAACCTATAATTTACGTACTTTTGCATAAACATTAATTTGATTAGATGTACCATTAATCAAAAAATAGAAAAATCATTCATGATTCATTTATAAACCATATGATCTTATCAAATTTACAAACTTGCTCATGTTCACAACATGTGGTTCACTGAAATGACTTGCACTAATCATTTTATTAGGACATTACGCAAACAAAAACAAAAAAAATTAATTGATTTTTATTTTTCTCCACTATACCAAATTATTAATTTTCATTAATCAGCAATCAATAACCCACATTCTCTCTCAAAAATATTTTTCCATCATCATTAACTCCCTCATTGATGAAAATGTCTTCGCCAAGATTAAGACGTCCCTCAACTGACATGCACAAAGCATACTTTCTATCCTCACCACATACTCCGCGTTTAGCATGGAGCAAAAAGTGGCCAGCAATCAAGCACAAATTACGACCTAAAAAAGCTGAGTCTAATTTAGAAATTAGCATTCCAGGTATGCGTCGTCTTTGCGATCCCAGTTACAACAAAAAACAGAAAATCCTCTGGTTTTTAGCCATTCTTAGCTGCACTATATTTTGTGCAATGCAAATCTGGGATCGTTACACATATTACCAAAACGCACCTGTAACTTTAGACATAATCGTCAAACGTAATAGAACCATCACTTTCCCATCAATTACCATCTGCCCAGGCACTATAAATTTTGCTTTTAAACAAAAGTTGATAATTGCACTCGTCAATAAGACTCAATTGAATCCTATGTATAAAAACCAATCACGTTTCATGAAGAGAATTGATTACGATTATTTGGATTTTAACAAAGTAAATTTCTCTCTTGAGGAATTATGGCAAGAGTGTAAATTAGATGAAAAAGATATAACAATAACCACACCTGTAAGTTTATTCATTATTTTGTTGCTAAAATTCAATATATAATTCTACTTTTTCTTCGATTATTAGTGTAATGCTAATGATGAATATAAATGTGTTGATGGACATTCTGGATTCCCTATTAATATCACTTATTTACATTCACTATGGGGAATTTGCATTGTCATTACACCAGGTTAAAATAATAATAATAATAATAAATATTTTATTCAACTGATCCAGTAAATTTAATTTAGAAACTGCTGTGTTACACCGTGGACCTGATACCTACATTAATGTACGGATCCGGGAACCTCCTGTAAAGCCACCTCCTAAATTTTCTCAAAATAATATGGGTGTTATTGATATTAGAAAGCCAGGTAGTCTCTCTGCACCGGAGGGTTTCAAGCCACATCGAGATAGAATCAGCAATATGGCATTACAAGTTAGATTTTGATTTTCGGTTTAATTTAATTACGTAATAAATTTTTATTGTAAAATTGATAGTTTTTCCTACAACCGAAAGGAATCAGAGCTAGACATGATTCTAGTTTTCTTGTTGAGTCGCTTTTGCGTGGGTTTTTCACTCAAGTTCGATTTACAATAAAAGAAGTATGTAATAAGAATTTTTCTCGAATAATAAATAATAAATAATTTTATATTTTTATATTTTTATTAGTTTTATTACAGTTCGAAAGTGGGATGCAGCGATATGTTGGCAGTAAAAAAATGTCGAAATAAGTTGATGGATATCGAATTGGACAAAGTGTTAAACTGCAGGTGATAAAAGTAACAATTTATCCTCAATACCTTATTTTATAAATATTTTGTATTTAACAGTTTGCCATTTTTAACTAAAACTCGCTTGCCTCTGTGTACAACTATATCAGATTCTCTCAAGGCCTTCGAAAATGCGAGCAAATTCTACGCAGGTGAAAAATTCTATTTAGACACCTGTGGCCGACCATGCACTGATATAATTTACAGTCTTACAACTGATGTCGTCTATGAATTAGGACCTCATGAATCAGAAACCTTTGTTCAATTTTATTATCCTGACAATCTCTATGAAAAAATTGAAGAACATTGCTCGTACACTTTATCAGCATTTTTTAGTGATTTGTCTGCCAATCTTGGATTCTCTTTAGGCTTTTGCATGCTCACTTTAGTGGAAATGCTCGAAGCACTTTTCAAACGATTTAAATAAAATTTCATTTTCATATTATATATATATATTTCATTTGTATAATTGTAACACGTATTAATTGTAACGTATTAATTGTAACACATATTAAAATGTAGAAATAACTCAATTTTTGTATAATTATGAATAGTAACTATGTCAACTACATAATTCACTTGTTTACCACAGTTGAAGGTAACACCTTTCTATTACATTATTAAACTGTCGTTATCGAATTTAATTACTTAAATTAAAAGAGTCGTGTCAAAACACAATCATTGCAAGATCATTTCTAAACTTCTCATTATTTACGACTTTTCACAACCAATTTAAAATCGAAAACAAGTGAAAACCACATTAATTACTCTTAAAATAATATTAATAATTAACTCGCTAACACCCATCTTTTAAGCGGTTAATTATTGATCAACGACACGGCACAACCCATTACGTAACACATATTAGTGTAAATTAGATTCTCAATATTAGCAATGCAATTAAATGCCAACCCTAAACATAATTACTGCTGCATACGGCTCCAGATGTCAACTTGATCTCTTACTGATTAAACCTAGTAATCCACTTTACGATGGATCCCACACCAGTAAATATAAGTATTCCAGGTTTCAGTCGATTTTTCGAAAGTGATTACAGTCCTGCCATGAAACGGTTTTGGGCATTCGCAATTCTATGTTGCTTTTTTGGTTGTTTATACCAAACTGTCGACAGAGTGATGCTCTACATGGACACACCTGTTGGAATAACAATGGATGTTATTCGCATGCAGACAGTTCATTTCCCCGCCACTACTATCTGTTCTGGGCAACTTTATGATGAATTATGGAACAAAAAAACAGCTGGAACTGAACGTGATTTGATGTCTGCGGATGAAATTTGGAATGATTATAAAGTGTATCAAGAAAACTTTACAGTGCGAGTACCTGTAAGTTGTTTTTCGTGCATAAGTTAATCAAATGAATTTTTCATCGTTGTTTTAATTGCAGTGCTGGACATCTACATATGATGATCACTGTGAAGAGGATATGTTAGTATCGTTTGATATGAATAAAACTAATTATAATACCGTTTGGGGCAATTGTGTTATTCTCATACCAAGTATTTAATAAGTAGATAATTTGAATAAGGTTTTTATGGTTTATTTTGATTGTGTTTATGTAGTAATTCCGATTGAATATAGAGGACCGTTCACTAAAATTGTTATTAGAATCAATATGCAGGAATTTAATAACACAAAACGTACTAAAGAACGTTTAACGGTAAGAATTTTCGTTATATTTTAATACAATGTTTGATAAAATTGTTTATTTAAGGTTTTTCTTCACACTCCTGACGCTGCTATCCGCCATGATGCATTTTTCTTTGCTGATTTCCTACTTCTCAATCACATGTATACAGTTCGAATATTGTCTAAAGAATTTCAATTTCTTAATACACCGAGGAATCAATGCATCTCTGAGGAAGAGGCTAAGAGTTGTAGAGATGATTGTATTGATAACATGTTAGAAAAAAATTTAACTTGCAAGTAATTAATAAACATTGTGTAATCTGTTAGGTAATAATTGGAATTTAATTGTTTTCTTTTTTATTTTTTCCAATTAAGACTTCCTTTTATGGCTACTTCCGCACTAAATACATGTGAAGACTGGAATGCGACAAAATCAGCATATAATTCTACTGTGCAGATATACAGCGATCTAAGAGTAAATGACTGTCAATGTCCTCGTATATGTAACGAGAAAGTGTACACTACTAGTTTAGATGATACTGGTTTAGATGAAAGTGAAACCCGGAATTTTACTACATTGTCTCTTTATTATTCGGATAATTATCATGAAATTATTAGAGAAAAATATACTTATGTATTTTCAGCACTTATTAGTGATATAGGTGGGAATTTAGGTTTATTTCTTGGTGCTTGTATTCTTACTTTAATGGAAGTTATAGAAACTGGCATTAGACATGTGTTTTTAAAGCAACAAAAAAATCGAAAATAATAATAATTTTTGAAACGTAATTGCAAAAAAATAAAAAATTATCTAAGTTATTGTAAAAGTACAGCACATTATTATTGTCATTAAAAGCACAATTGAATGAGCTGCACTTGTTGAAAATCTCCTCAGAAATATTAATTATATTTACTAAAATTTTAACATGTAATTCTGTGACTGGTTTAAAAATTAATGATAATTTTTGAGGATATTCACAAAACTGGGATGTGAATTGAAGATCTGGGGTAAGCATCTGGTTCGTTCCAATTCTGATCAAATTGATAAATGTAAATATGTCGAGCAATCAATCAATAACTTATTAAACATTATTTTTTTAAATAAGAAAACGAACATAAATATCATATAATTATCTAGTATTGTTATTTACTTATTTCACACTGTATGCAGTAATTTAAAAGAAATAAAAACTTAACTTGTATCCAAAATTAGGATCTATAACTGACCTAATAATAATAGTTCAATCAGGATTGAATAATTCATTTTAGCCAAGTCATCAAAACAAGGAGAACAAAAAATCTATAGATCAAGGTATAAAGGTGGAATTTATAAGTGCTTAGTTGGGCAACTTAAACGCATGCGCATACGTTTTCCTTAAATACCGTAACTGAGCTAAATGCAGCTGCAGTAATACAACCGAAGAAGAATACGAGTGAAATGTTACCTTATCTTTAACACCTCACTTTGTATCATCCATCAAAATGATTGGCTATGCTCCTAGACACGGTAAATATCTCACATTTAAGCTCTTATAATGTAATATTATACATAAAAATTTAAATTCTAAAGTGAAGTAATTATTTTAATAAATATCTAAATATACTATTTATAATTGATCATTTAATATTCATGTAAATTGAATAAACCAAGTTTATTCCCTTCACTATCCTCCTTTGGGATTTGCTCTTGCACTTGTAGTGCCACTTTTGTTATCGAAAATTAATGTAGAATTGATGCAAGTTGAGTTTAACGACTGTACAAACTTCCTTTCAAACTGGCAGCCGGAAGTTTGTATAGATTTCTTGATTACGCACCATTAACGTATTCGTAACAGCGATGTATCCATGCATTTAACACCCCATCATTTACCAACATCCGACTTTTATTAAACACAAAACAAAATCCAAAAGTAATACTTGATCAATAAACCGATTCCCAGTGTGTTGCATGATACCCCAAAAGAAGCCACAATTGATTAGATAAGTGTATATACTTAAATTCCCCGTATAATTGCGCAACAAATTACAGGTAAGCACCGCATCACTTGTTACATAAATTATGTTTATGTATATAAATTTATTATAATTAATTTTTTTCCATTTTCATAATAGTTTACACGATTCAAACGGGACCCATGAGTGCAACATCAACTTACAGAGTACATCCATCATCACCGCAATTAAAGGATAACAAATTGCGAGTTAACGATATTAGAGAAGCAAGCCCGACATTTGCATCTAAGCATGCATTTGAAAAGGAAGTTAAAAGGATCATTCGAAAGGAAATAAGACAAAGCTTGCGTGGGGCAGGAATGGGACAAATGTTAAACAGTAGAGATCAAAATAAATTTAAAAAATGCTTCTGGTTTCTTGCAACAATCGCTTGTTTGGTTACTAGTTCGTATTTTGTCGGTATTCAAGTTCGTGATCTTGTTGTAAGAAATACTGTTCTTAAGAGTAGCATAGCCCAAAGTGCGCAAATCAAGGTGCCAGCTGTGACCATCTGCCCTGGTGTGCCTGCCCTTACGAATGTGAATACAATGACATTTTTACATGCGAAATGCTCGGAAATGAATATTGTTCCAGATGAGTGTGAAACGGTTTCTTTTAATCAGCTTAAGATTCAAATCAATGATCTTTGGGATGTTGCACAATTAAAAACTGACAAAGTGTATGTCAGTGTTCAGGTAAGATCGATATGACATGTAAATATCCGTGTTGTTGACACGCTGTCAGGTTAAAAGCATTCTAATCAATTAATTTTTGTATGCTTGGTCTATGTAACTAGTGTCCAGTCAATGAATTGGAAGCACTTACACCGGCTAATTGTGATGTAGCCAAAGTTATCCGACATTTTTACTCTTTCTGGGGAAAATGTATTGTACTGTCACCTCAAGGTTAGAATTATGTGGCATAAAATGAATTTTTATAGGTTAGAAGAGTAGTAAAATGCTGTTTTCTTTTCTTAGAAAAGGAGCATTTTTATCGCGGTCCTCATAGTTTTTACAACATTACAATTGAAGATGAAAGTATTGACGGCAGTGCAAATGGCCTTGTTGATACAATCAATGTAAATAACTAATAATATCAATTTTTTATGATGTATTGCAGCAATGCTGACAATTGAATGGTTATTTTTAGATGTATTTGCACAATGCTCTTAGTTCCCAAAACCATGTGTCGTATTTTAGAAGTTACGCATTGAAAGCATACGATTTTGTGAGTATTAGTGTAGAACCGAAAGAAGTAAGTAAATACTCATTTTAATTGTTATTCTGTAATAAATTTGTTTAAATGTTTTTATAGTTTAAAATGCTGTCAGAAGATCTGAAAAACTGCACTGATACAAACAAAACTAGAGCGTGTGAGGATAATTGTTATGATGAAAAGCTTTCAGAACAAGTCAAATGCAGGTAAAATATATTCATTTTTTAATGAGATTTGTATATTTAAATTTAAATTTAAAAATTAAGGTTACCTTTTATGAAATCAACTAAACATGAAGATTGCAACAATTACAAAGAAGCCTTGATGGCTCTGAAAACTGCTAATGAGTTCTACAGAAATTCAACTAAACTTACCTGTGAAAAATGTGGCAATAGATGCCAAAAGGTTTCCTACACAATGGGTGTCAACAATGTTGGACCGACAAACAACAATACTACCCAATTACTGTTTTACTACCAAGACAGCACTTTAGAAACTGTTGTACAAACACTAGAGTATCCATTTAATAAATTCCTTAGTGATGTTGGTGGTATTTTGGGGTTTTTTCTGGGTTTTTCAGTTCTGGGTTTGTTGGAATTGTTGCAGCATTTTCTTTACTGTGTTATAAAATGTTGCAAAAAACGTAAATGAAAGTAGTTAGAATTTATTTGTATGTAAATAACACTTGAATAACAATTGTTGGTATGTATTATGAATTATTAATTAATTAAATTAATTAATTTCAACTCATTTCTCTTTTTATCATTTAAAATCGAAAGTGATTCTGGTTTTCCATTACTAAGAAAAATGTCATTGAGTTGAATTAACTTTTCATTTGCTACTTGTTTCTTCTTTCCCAAATGAAATATTTTGTTTGGTTTTCCGTTAAAGTGAAAAACTAATGGCAAATGGGTCACTGAAGACAAAGATTTGCCAGTTTCGTCTTCAATTTGAGGTTGAAATGGCATCACATCATTCCAATCTACGTAATAAATGGGTGAACTTGTCACTTTTACATTACTTTTAGCTTCATTTCCGTTTAATCCACTTATTAAACCGATTAAAACCACACTAATCCATCTATAAAACAATGAAAACACCAGTAAATAAACAAAAATAATCCCTAAGTGTTAAATAAATGTAACTCACATGCACGTGTAAATCTGATTACTCCACTGCATCTTGTTGACAATCCAACTCGAAAAGAAACTCACTTTCATTACATTTTACGTTATATATCATATTACACATCACGCAACAATGACTCCAAGACACACAGACCAATGACACTTAGCCTATTGACACAATCAGTGTAGTTTCCCTAACTCAAAGTCCCATGGGAAAATATACCTTAATTATATCAATTATTCCACCTGCTTGATTATTCACAGTAAGTAAACAAAAACATTCGTGACCTTAAGATTTTCAAATAATTTCCTTTTCATTACACCATTTTAAAAAAATATATAAAACAATATATTATATTAAAATTAAATTAAGAATCGAGACATTTTGAGTTTTTCGATGTGTAACTGTCTCAGGTCACTCCTTGACCTTATCCCCTGCAGGGATACGCACTTGGCTCACAAACAAATCTACCAGGCGGCACATTAGGTCGTTCGAGGTGGCTTAGTACAAATGGATAGCACGAGTAGGTGAGTTTATTCCTAAATGTAAAATTTTCTCCTTTATAGATGACGCAAAACTCTCTTATATTATGTATATTTTTTGTTTCAGACAGTTAAAAATAGTACAGTCTTCAATATTTGTACTTCAACTAAGTTATTATTGCTCATCATCATTTGGAGAAGAATTACCTCGTTTTCCTTTCCGTTCCGTGCATCCTGTCATTCAACCCATCATATTTTTTTCCCATGAAGAACGAACCCAAGCCCTTAGGGAAGCTGTGGATTTTGGATTAGAAGAGGCTGAGAATTTGTATGAAAATCTAGAACCGCAATTATACACTCAAGGTAAATTGAAAATTAAATTTTATCTTCTCGTTTTTATATCTCATAAAAATCTTTTTTAAAAATTATTCAGGTGTGTATCTTGAGAAAGGAGACCCAGCACGCTATTTAGCAGCGATTAATACGCTAGAGCCGGAAGGGAAATTACTTTCTCGAGCTGCTTATGCATCTTTACAAGCAACACAGCAATTTTCTGATAAGTAAACAAACGAAAATATTTTTTTACTTATTAAAAAAATTTAATTATACCAATTTTTTAATAGATTATTATTATCCAAACAACAAATCATCTTTAGCTTAATAAACATCAACATATCTGGCTTAGCTCTCGAATCATATTGCCCCATTCTATCTGCCAGAACTGCTGATGAATGTGATAAATCAAGTCTTAGATACAGAACAAGTGACGGAAGTTGCAATAATCTTCGAAATCCAAGATGGGGACAAGCAAATCGACCATTTAATAGAAAGCTTCCACCAGATTATGATGATGGTAAAATATAAAACCTTATTCACACAACTTTACACGCCAATTTTACCTTAAATTAAATTCTAATCTAAAGGTATCTCAAGTATACGGCGCTCCATCTCTGGTCGACCATTACCAAGTGCTCGTAAGGTCAGTAGTTGGATCCACAGAGATGAAAACCGCCCTAACAGCAACATTTCCTTACTATTAATGCAATGGGGTCAGTTTCTTGATCATGATCTTACTTTCACACCAATGGCGCGTGGATTTAATAACAGTGCAATTAAGTGTTGTTATGTTAAATTTGACCTTATTGTAAGTTTGTTTTTTCCTTTTTATTTCTAAGGAAAACGCTAATTAAATTATAATTGCTTTAGCACCCTGAATGCATGGCGATTGAGATCCCTTTTAATGATGCCTTTTATAATAAACACAATCAGACATGTATGGAATTTGTTCGATCAAGTGCAGCGCCCCATGAAGGCTGTTCTTTAGGTCCTCGTAATCAAATAAACCAAGTTACGTCATATCTTGACGGCTCAAGTGTTTACGGATCTAGTGATCAACAAGCACATGCGCTAAGAGCACATAAACATGGTAAATAAAGTTAGATAATTTTTCAATAATAAAAGATAGCTGTTTTTGATAATATGTTTGTCACAGGTCTTTTATCAGTACAAGAAATTGGTTTTCGGCAGCCATTGTTACCTTATGCTCCTGAAAGCCAACCGGATGAATGCAGAGATGCTGTTAACGGAAATAAATATTGCTTCAGAGCAGGTGATTAGTTTAATTGAAAAGTTTGTTAAAAGAATAGATTAGGGAATTTTTACTAATTGACGAGGTGGCCGAGCGGTTAAGGCGTTGGACTGCTAATCCAATGGGTTCTACCCGCGTGGGTTCGAATCCCATCCTCGTCGAATGTTTTTATTACTTTTTAAAATGTTTTTTAATGAAATAAATTGTTGTTATAAAATATTGTAATTAGAATAAATTTATATAAGTATTTTTGTTATTTTTGCTTATTTTTAAGGCGATAAACGAGTGAATGAACAACCAGGTCTTTCTAGTATACACACGTTATGGGTGCGTGAGCACAATAGAGTTGCACGTGAACTTGCATCACTTAATCCTCATTGGGATGATGGACATTTATATGAAGAAGCGAGAAGAATAATTATAGCAGAAATACAACATATTACCTACAATGAATTTCTTCCAGTTTTGTTAGGACCAACTGTAATCAAATTGTTTGGTCTGGACTTGGAAGAAAAATCGTTTTATTGGGATTATAACCTTGATTTAGATACAACAATGGCAAATGTTTTTGGTTCTGCTGCTTTTCGGTTTGGTCACAGTTTGGTGCCTCAATCTATGCAAAGATGTGATAAGTTTTATAATGTAGTAGAATCAGGTAAATTTGATAACTGAATTTAATTTTTTTAGTTTATCTTTGAATTTTATTTTGTGATTGTAGAAATTGAGTTATCAAGTGAGATGATGAGTCCTAAAATATTGCACAATTTTGGTGCAATTGATAGACTTCTCTTAGGAATGGCTAGTCAAGAAACCCAGCAAAGGGATGAATACATATCAGATCAATTAACTAATCATTTATTTCAAAATAAAGGTATTATTAATATTTTATTTGATTATTAAATAGAAATAATTATTTTTTATAATTATTTGCAATTTAGTTCATAATTATGGAATGGATTTAATTGCTTTAAATATCCAAAGAGGAAGAGATCATGGATTACCCTCTTATGTAAAATGGAGAGAATATTGCGGGTTAAGACGTCCTAAATTTTTTCGGGATTTGGAAGGTCTTTTAAATCCTAATACTCTAAAAAGAATGGAAAAAATTTATGAGTATAGCAATAATAAAATATTTTAAAAATTGCATAATTATTAATTTTTTTAAAAAAATATTTTATGCAGATATGTTGAAGATATTGATCTATTTCCTGGTGGAATGGCTGAAAAACCAGTTGTTGGAGGTCTTGTGGGTCCAACATTTGCTTGTCTAATTGGACAGGTTTTTCAGATTTTGAGAAATGGTGATAGGTTTTGGTATGAAAACGGAAATATGGCATCAGCTTTTACCAAATGTATTTAAATGACTTTTCCTATCTTTACTAAATTTCTATTTTATTCATATTTTTTTTACTGATAGCTCAATTAGCAGCTTTGAGAAAATCATCATTTGCAAGGATTTTATGCGACAATTTAGATGATGTAGACTCTTTTCAATTGAATGTAATGAAAGTTGCAATGAAAGGAAGGTAAGATTCTATATTTATTTGCATTTTTAGAGCAATAATTAATTTTAATATTTAGTAATCCTAGAGTAAAATGTCGAGGAACCAGAATTCCTGCTCTTAATTTAACAGCATGGAAAGATCCAACTGTAAATAGCAATGTGTATTATACACTCACCAATTGGTTTAAATCTGTTCAAAACACTCGGAAGAATAAAATGAAAAATAAAAAATAATTAAATTGAAAAACATTAATTTATTTGAAAATATGTATTTATTTTTTTGTAAATAAATTCATATTCCAAAATATGAACCAATTCGAAAGAGAAATAGTGGTTCATTTCTATACAGTTGTTGACAAAACATGTAATTGTTGCTGAATTGAACAATGACAAAAATAGGTGCATTAAAGTCTAAAGAGTTCTAAACATTATAAATTCAATTTTACCATTTTTTAATAAATGCTTTAATACATACTTAATTTTTTAAGATGGAAATGTACTAAACAAATGGTGCTCTACAACTTTGCAAATAACATTTTTTGCATAGCATTGTTGGTTTAAAAGTTACAATTTGTAAAACAATGATGCAAATGTCATAAATTTAACATGTTTTATTGAATTCCTCACATGTCATTGACTTAAATTGATAATTTAAAATTTTTTTAAATTCCCATGTTTGTAAAATAATTTACCTGGTCGGTGTTTGGCGGGACACCCTGTATACATCAAGGGTATGAAAAATTCTGTATAACCTGCAGGTTATATTTGTGAAAATATGGTAATTGTTGTGAATAATCGTATGAATTACAATAAAAAAGGTGGTACACACCCACTATGCTATTTGATTAGGTATATATTGATCATTCATTGAAGATACAAAACACATACACAGGGTTTATAAACTAAGGCACAAGAGACTAGTATATTCATTCCCAGTCACGACAACAAAAACAATAACCTGGGTATCAAAAAAATTCTCGTGTTTTGTATAATTATGCTAGCTGAATATTTGAATGATAACATGTTAGCACAAAAATGTCAAATAAAAACTAATTTTAACAAAATCTAGAATGGTACAAATATAAAAAATGTGAAGATTGATGGATTGAACAATAAAAATAGACTCAATATTGACTTTAAACTTGAAGCAAATATATTTCCAGATAAGAAGAACACAACTTAAGTAAAATAATATAGCATAATATCACAATACTTAGTGATGAAACAGCTTAACAAATCCTTTGAGCTGTTGACGCGGGAGATACTTAAACGAGAGTGAAAAAAGCATACATGTGCGTAACAACAAAACACTCATCGACGCATCACAACTTATGACGCAAGTTAATAACAAATAATAACGCATTTCTAAAACTAAAAAATTACCGGCATCGACATTGTTATTATTAATCTGACACAAAAAAGAGGTCTCATTTTTGATGTAATTTCAATTTTTTTATTTTTATTAATATGTTTGTAGAAATAATATTCTGTGTAAATTATTTGTTGATGTTTTAACTGTTGTTTTACAATTTACTTAATTTTTGTTTCTGTTAGAACTTAAGCACATTTTTAATATTTTACTTGTACAATTGTTTTCTATTTACTGCGCAATTCCATCAAACAAAAGAACAAAACTGTAAATAATGATATCTTAGTATTAATGCTAATTTTGATTTTTCAATGATCTGGCAATTTAAATGACAATTGGAATTCCTCGATTTCTGTAATGTAATCGGAATTCATATAATGCACTTCTCAAACTACTGGTAAAAAAAAAAATTTTAATGACGATTTTGATTCCTGTGTAAAAAAAAGTAGGCTTAAATGTAAGTCACCAATTGCAATTAAATAGACTTATATTTTATTTACATTTTTTAGTAGAAAAAATGTATGCAGAACAAAATCAGATAGTAGTTTCTCCAGATCAATGGACGTTAAATGTATCCAGCCAAAACGATTTGGCTGGAATCAGTGTTCAAGGAAACACAATTGAAGTTCATAGAAGAGCACCACATAATTTATCTTATAAATTTTTCAAAGAACGTTACATTATTCCTGCAAATTTTGATTTTAGTTCTACAAGCTTCGTTGGAGAAATCATATCAGTTATTGCAAATTCAGTAAACCAACAGAATGAAATGAATGAATTGCTTGATGATGATGATATTGCAGATTTAGATATTGAATTTGAGCATTTTCTTGATAATTTTGGAAACATTGTATGTGCAATGTGTGTATTGTTTTATGTAACAATTTTCTTTTACTGTAAATGGTCAGCTCCAGTTTATTGGTATTTTTTTATAAATTTAATCAGATTATGTGAAGTTCTTTGCATCAGAATTTTAAGAGTTGATGAAGAATGGTTTTTCTTTGATGTAAAATCGAAGTTAGATCCATTAATTTTTATTCTGTGGTTTTTAATATGTTTATTCAAACCTGAATCACAAATTTTAGAAAACTATGTTTGCGATTATCAGGATTCATTTGCAAGCTTGTTTGTTAATTGGTTAAAGCATGGAATTTCATGGTTAAATTTTATATTTCCGTTAAATATGTTTACAAAAACAGTTTAAAAAATTGTTGTTGGAATAAGCGAAAACATTGTAAATTAATGACAAATGATGTCTTTTAAAACAAATAAAAACAAATTCAACATTTATATTTGACATTTTAAACGTTTCCTTTCTATTAAATGTCTTAGTAACTAATCATAAGGTTAATCCATATCTTTAAAAGATATGAAAATGTCATTATGATTAATTATTTCCTATTTCAGAAAATTATTGTAAAATATATCTTCATTTGCTACTGATCAGTGTTCAAACTTGATGAATAAGTTTTCTTAGTTATGCATTTTATTTGCATTAATTGCTATATTCCATTTTATTTTTGTTTTTTTACAGAAATGGCAAGAAATTTTTTGATTTTCTGCATCGGTTTAATGGCTTTTGCATATGCAATTGATGCACAAGGAGTTGCTAAAGTTCATTTTTATGTATATTTCTACATACAAATTTAAACTGATTGACTAATATTTAACTTAAGTATTTGTTTTTAGTCAATGAACCAATTGAATTTGGAGAAAGTGATTAAAATCTTTACTAATTGACGAGGTGGCCGAGAGATTAAGGCGTTGGACTGCTAATCCAATGGGTTTTACCCGCATGGATTTGAATCCCATCCTCGTGGAATGTTTTTATTACTTTTAAAAAAAATTTAATAAATAAATTATTATTATAAAATATTATAATTAGAATAATTATAAATAAGCATTTTTGTTATTTTTGCTTATACATGGGCAATAAACGAGTGCATGAACAACCAAGTATTTCTTGGGTACACAAGTTTATGACAACACAGATTTTGTATAGATGTATGAACTAAATAATGGTACACAGAACAAGGATTCTCAAAACAAGACAGGCTTCTTTATTAAAATGCTCAATGCGAGAGCTAAGAAGTGAATTATTGATTATATTCTGCGTAAATAGCAATGTGTATTACACACTCACCAATTGGTTTAAATCGGTTCTAAACACTCGGAACAACAAAATGCATCAGGAAAAATAATTAAATTGAAAAATATTAAATTATTTGAAAATGTGTGTTTATTTTTTGGTAAATAAATTCATATTCCAAAATATGAACCAATTCTTAACAAATAATGGTTCATTTCTACAGTTATTGACAAAACATGTAATTGTTGCGCATGAACATGACAAAAATGGGTGCATTAAAGACTAAAGATTTATAAATACTGTATTATAAATTCAGTTTTACTAATTTTTTTAAAAATGCTTTAATATACACTCTATTTTTTCAATTAATTTATTCATCTTTAAAAACAGTTTGTTTTTAAATCAAAGTCAATTACAAGCTTGTTTATTAATTCAAATAAATAAACTGTAAGCAGATGTCGGAGCAAGTAAACTTAAATCAAGTTGTGGTCACCTCTGAACATTGGATTTTAAAGATAATGAGCGATGGATTAATTGGTATCAGTGTTAATGGAAACGTAATAGAGGTGCAAAGACAGATGTCGCATTATTCAACATCCAAATTTTTGAAAGAAATGTTTATAATTCCTCAAGGCTTTGTTTTCCAATCAGTTGTTGACAGTAGTGAAATATTTCTGGTGATAGCCAAATCTATCCCAAATCACACGCTAGAAGAAATTAATGAGAATATTGTAAGTTGTGTTTGTATACTCTTCGCGATTATCATCAATTCTATATCAATTTTATATCAGTTGTTTCGGTTAACTTGTAATCAACTGTTTTGTATAATTATGCTTGTTGGATTTTTTAATGGTAACATGTAAGCACCAAAATGTCAAATAAAACCTGATTTTAACAAAATCTAGAATGTTTCAAATCAGAAAAAGAGGAATGATTTTTGATGTAATTTATATTTTTTATTTTCATTAAAATGTTTGTGGAAATAATTTTCTGTGTAAATTATTTGTTGATGTTCTAACTGTTTTTTTTTATAATTTACTTAATTTTTGTTTCTGTTAGAACTTAAGCACTTTTATAATATTTTGCTTGTACAATTGTTTTTTATTTAGTGCGCAATTCCATCTAACAAAAGAACAAAACTGTAAATAATGAAATCTTAATGTAAATGCTAATTTTGATTTTCAATGATCTGGCAATTTAAATGACGATTGGAATTCCACGATTTCTGTAATGTAATCGGAATTCATATGATGCACTTCTAAAACTACTGATAAAAAATGAAATTTTAAATGACGATTTTGATTCCAGTGTAAAAAAAAAAGTAGGCTTAAATATAAGTCACCAATTTCACTTAAATTAACTTATATTTTATTTACATTTTTCGGTAGAAAAAATGTTTGCAGAACAAAATCAGATAGTAGTTTCTCCAGATCAATGGACATTAAATGTATCCAGCCAAAACGATTTGGCTGGAATCAGTGTTCAAGGAAACACAATTGAAGTTCAAAGAAGAGCACCACATAATTCCACTTATAAATTTTTCAAACAACGTTACATTATTCCTGCAAATTTTAATTTTAGTTCTACAAGCTTCGTTGGAGGAATTATATCAGTTATTGCAAACTCAGTGAACCAACAGAATGAAATGAATGATTTGCTTGATGATGACGATATTGCAGATTTAAATAATGAATTTGATCATTTTATTAATAACATTGTGCACATAATATGCGCAATGTGTGTATTCTTTTATGTACAAATTTTCTTTTACTGTAAATGGTCAGCTCCAGTTTATTGGTACTATTTTATGAATTCAATCAGAGTATGTGAGCATTTTTGCACTAGGATTTTAAGAATTGATGAAGATTGGTTTATTAGTGCTGTTAAGATGAAGTTATTTCCAATATTTTTTACTCTGTGGCTTTTCATATGTTTATTTAAACCTGAATCGCAATTTTTAGAAAATTATGTTTGCGATTATCAGGATTCATTTGCAAGCATGTTTGTTTATTGGTTAATGCATGGAAATCCATGGTTCAATGTAAACATTGTAAAACGCGAAGATATTGTAAATTAATGACAAATGATGTATTTTAAAACAAATAAAAATAAATTCAACATTTAGGTGCACTAGTTTTGACATTTTAAACGTTTCCTTTCTATTAAATGTCTTAGTAACTAATCATAAGGTTAATTTCTATCTTTAAAGGATGTGAAAATGTTATAATTTCCTATTTCAGAAGATTATTGTAAAATATATTTTTATTTGCACGCACAACTTCATTTGCTACTGATCAGTGTTCAAACTTGATGAGTAAGTTTTCTTAATTATGCATTTTATTTGCATAAATTGCTATATTATATATTAATTTTGTTCTTTTATAGAAATGGCAGGAAAATTTTTGATTTTCTGCATCGGTTTAATTGCTTTTGCATATGTGATTGATGCACAAGGAGCTGCTCAGGCTTATTTTTATGTATGTTTTTACATTCAAATTTAATATTTGACTAATATTTAACTTAAATATTTGTTTTTAGCCAATGAACCAATTGAATTTGGAGAAACGTGAATTAAATATGCGTCAAAAATTTTATGTAAGTTGAGAATTAACGATCTAAAAATTTCATACTTGTGCTAATTCGTACATTTCATTTAGCCCCCATTAAATGGGAGAAGTCATCAAAAATTTTATGTAAGTTGAGAATTAACGATCTAAAAATGTCCTACTTGTGCTAATTCGTACATTTCATTTAGCCCCCGTTAAATGGGAGAATACGTCGAACAATTGTAAGTATTAAGTAAATCATACTTTTAATTTAATTTAAATCTCTTATCTGCATTTAGAACAAACAACCATTGAATTTAGCTTAACCCGGATCAGTAAGTTCAACAAATTCTCTGATTTGAACTTTTAAAATTATTCAAATAAAATTGTTCATTTAATTTAGTATTATGAATCCTCCAAGCAGAATAAATACTGAAGATAAACTTCACATTAATTCTCTTTTGTTGTTTTATTTGCTTAAACTTGTTAAATATGCAATAATATAATTGCAAATTAATTAAATGCAATAAAAATAAAAAGTTAACTCCAATCTATGATTTTTAATTTATAAATATAGATCAATAGAGACAATTTTTAGAAAACAATTTTTATTTTCCATTTGATTGATGAAAGTAAACGTATACCTACTGCAATTCTACTCGTACATGTTTGCGTAAGCTTCTTGGCTTAACTTAACAAAATAATCCTTTTCTGCTGGAGTCATTTTTGCGATTAACTCAGGAGTAACAGCACTTAATGGAACTTGTAAATCGCCAATAGTTACAATAGAAACATCTTCATCATCGTCGTCATCCATCACTCCAACTTCGGCTGCTAAAACTTATCATTAATAATTATCATTAAATAAATCGCTAAATAAAACATTGACTTACCAGATTCTTGTTTATTCTCCATCTTTACAACTGGAGCTTTCACTGCTTCATCCTCAGACTCACTTGTATCACTCTCATTATCACTACCAGCTTTTGGAATAAAAGCAGCAGGAGCAGCTGCATTTTTCTTTTCAAATGCTAAAAGAACTTGCATAATATTTTCCTGTTCTGGGTTCTGAGAAATAGCGGAAGTTTCTTCTTTAAATGCTCCTGCAGTCGGCCATGCTGAAGCTTCAGGCTATTTAAACAAATATATAATAATTTCATAACAAAATATAAATAAAAACAAACCTTAGCAGCGTCAATAACTGTACTCTCAACCATCCAAATAGGTCTCTCTTTCTTTGGTTGAGAAGAACTTGTAGCTTGACCAGTTTCACCAAAACTAATCGTAACATCTTGTTCATAATTATAATCTCTATTTCGTGTTGCATCACCACTCCAAACACCTTTTTCTCCTTTCGCATCTGCTGCAGGTTTAGACTTATTTTCCCTGAAATATATGAAAATATTCGTTAATTTTAAGTAATAAATACGAATTTTAAGATCAAATACCTTTTGATAATATGAGACATGTCTGTTGGTTCTGGTTCTAGCAATTCAGGTGCTAATTTAATATATTCAGCTTCATGTAATAAAGCGTACGTTTGTTTAAACCGGTCGTTATATTTTGCTAAGAATAATCTAGAATCTTGTTTAGGAAGACTGCTTTCATCTTCCTCAACAACTGCATTGCAATAAGTGCAGCGAAATTCGTTGGTTGTAACATCAAATAATAAATTTACTTCGAGATCTGTAAACGATTTTAAACATACTGGACATTTAAATGAAGCTCTACTCGTTGAATCTCTTTCTTCAGTTTCGATCTTTCGTCTCATAAAATCTAATTTGTATTTTACGATATTAACGAAAATCTATAATTTAAAACAAATAAATATCAGTAAATAGGATAATAAAATTTATTAATCATAAACTTACTTTATAATTTATGAAATAATAATTTTGTCTTGTAGCTTTTCCGTCAGGTCCTGTCTCCATTTTTAACCGAACTTTGATGAATTGATCGGATTTTAATTGTGCGATAAAAGATCTCAATTGTTTTCTTTCAAATTTTAACAAGTCCACTAAATCATCTTCTTTCACACACGGATGTCTTACTAACATTTCGATGATTAGTCTGTATTCTACACTATAAAATCCGCGCACTACCATACGAGCCAGACGTTTTAAACTCGAAGGGACTTCTGTTAATACGTCCGGGTCCATTTTCAGAATGAGTTTACTACCTATTAAATTATAGTACAGTATAATTTTCATACATTCTTTGAAGATTAATTAGTTGATTCAACTAATTTGTGCAGAGTAGTTAAAAAAATAACAATCATACCTGATTAAAATTCGTATACCGAACTCAAGACAATGTTGAAATATCGATCTCAGGATCGAGTAATTGCTTAATATAAAACAAATACAAGTATTCCACAATAAAAATTGGAATTTTAAAACAAACTTGTTACACTCTTCATCAGTTGCACGTCAAATTATTTATACAAGAATCAAATGACGTTTGGAGTATATTTCAATGGAAGCCAAAATGAGAATCTATGACGTAATATCTCAGTATATCATAAGCAACACTCAATCCCAACTTCTGGAGGGAGATATAGTGACGTCAAACACACAATGCCCTTCACTTCCGGTGTTGAATCAAGGCGCACATTTAAATCTTATTACTATTAAATATAGGTGTTTCCATGTTAAATTTTAATCTTATCAATAAATTGACACAGTACCAGATTTATGAATATGACACCCAGAGTTTGGGCCCACTTTTTACCCATTGGACCTTTTTTTAGGTATGTTACTGAAAAAGTTGATTTTTTTTATGTAAATGTTTTGTATGCAAATTTTTTGTGTGTTAAATTTTTGTGTATTAAATTTTTTTGTAAGTAACATTTTTAAATGTAACTGTTTATAAACTAGATGACGCTATCGAGCATTTAACAAACAGTTGTTACACCATAAATGTACATTTGACAAATCACATTAGATTTCTGTTTGGGAAATCGGTAATTGAAAATTACTCCTTTAAACATGCGCACATTGGCTCCTCAAAAAACAGTTTTTACAGTTAAAAACTCAACATTCTTGTGTGTAATTTTTGGCAAATTGAGTTCTTAATGAATTACGAAGTAAATGAAATTTCATGAATAATAGTGAATCTGATCTAAGCGATACACAAATGAATCAAATGATCAAAGACAATATCATCAATCACCCATTACAATGCGAGTTGAACAGTGATAGGTTCAATTTTTTTTAGCTCAAATATTATTTTAAGAGTATCATATGTTTAATGTGTAAAGAGTAGATAAAGTTTGTATTGCGATGTGTTATCCCACATATGAGTAATACAAGTAAAATTAGTGTAAGATTACCTGAACAGGTGGGCGAGTGTAATCCTCGGGTAACATGAATAATTGTTTATAAAACCCAAATGCTAACAATTATAGAAAGCATTGTAGAAAATCCTAACTTTAAAATTAAAAAAATTAGAATATTTAGCAGTAAATTTACAATTGAGGTGAGATACCTCGTTCTTCAAAATAGAAGAAAAAAATCCCACCTCCACTACACTTGTCCCTCCACATTATGTATAAAATATCACAAAAATCATATGAATAATAATGATAAAACATGATACGTTACTTTTTTTACAAGAATTAAAATGATACTCATACCAGAACGAAGTTGGAACTACCGTAGTTCCAGAACTAGTTCTTAGAGGAATAACTAGTTTTAAATTTTAAAACTACAGTCAAACTTCCATAACTCGAACTTCTATAAGTTGAATTCTTCTATATCTCGAATTTTTTTGAAAATGTTTGCATCACTATCACATTTTACATTATTTCTGTAACTCGAATTTTCTACATCTCGAATTTTTTTTGGTGAACTATGATGATTCGACTTTGGGAAATTCGACTGTAGTTTTTTAAAAATAATTATAGCATTACAAAAAATTCTCTTGAATTCAATGTTTATGGCTCTGGTATCCTACTTCGTTCAGGGGAGCGATCGCCCCATCGTCACTTACCTGTATCTGCCACTGAACTTTTGGAAGAATGAAAAGAATTAATTTCTTTTCCACCATGATGACAAAAAGCGATCTAAAATGTTAATAAATAAAAAAAATTATTTAAACTTAAAAGCAATATTATTTCACGAGTAAAACTATTTTCAAACCTATTTAGGTACGATTCCTACAATAAAATAAGTGTTTTGACAAGATTTTTTTGCATTGTTAACGGGAAAATGCTCTAACCATAGATGTATATCTACTGTATGCTCTGATGATGTAAGGTGCTGCCAAGATTTTAAATTTGAAACCGTTTCAAAACTCGTGACGTAATGTTGAGTACTACTCACTGCTATAAAAGTATTAATGTTTATACTCACTATTGACTTGCGGCATCTATGTTTCTAATTGGTAACTGAAAGTTATCTAATTTAAGCGGCTAATATTTTCTTAAGTTCTCATTTTGTTCCTTGGTTTTTCCTAGAACTTTATTTCTAATTTGCAATTTAAAATCTTTATTATTTGTAAATAAAATTAAACTAAAAATTGCAATATATTTCATCACCGATGAATATTTTAAATTGATTGTATACTATAGTACACTATAAAATTATCCGTAAAATGTAGTTTAAAATGCGTAAAATGTATAAAATTAATAGCTTAAATTAATTTCACATTTTATTTCGTTTGTTGTGACAATGTAAACCATTTTAAACGAATCGATATTAGATTTTAGTTGGGAGTACGACTTAAAAAGTGAATAAATGGTTTATTTCTTTGTTTGCAATTGAAAAAAAAATATTACTCAAAATTGGGGGAAAAAATTGTTAATTCATGGGTAAAACTGCTTTAAAGTTAATTTAGAGTATGAATACACAATTATAGTGCACTTAAAATACACCTTTAAGTATCTTACTTAGTTAAGAGTAGATTAAACTTTTGTCGAAATGTATAGAATTAATTTTTCCCTTCGTGATGCCACAAAAAATGATCTAAAAAGTGAATAAAAGAGTTTTTTTTTTATTTAAAATTTTTTATTCCAAAATAATAATAATTTCCTTTATTGGGAAGTGAATCATTACAAATTACACAAGAGTTGTGTTTTTCGAAAATTACAAATTTCTCAAACTAACATCCATGCCAAGAAATAAAATTTACTATTTCTTTAATTAACATTTATGCCAACAAATAAAATTATAAAAATTATTTAACAAGTCTTGTTCAATTCACCTTGAGCATGCCATTGAGCAAACGAGCGTAAAGTTACATAAAAATAATTTCCAGGGCTACTTGTACAAGTAGCATCTCGATGCCCATACAATCCATAATCTCTAGTTAAATTTCCATTAATAACTCCACACACTATCAAATCTCTCGCTGCCTTTAACATTTCTACTGACGGATCATTTTTGGAGTAATCACCAATAAAAGCAACTCCTATAGATCCAGTATTATGGCCTTTAGTGTGAGCTCCAATTCGATTCCATCCCCGACCTTCATAAACATTTCCATCTCCAGCGATTACAAAATTATATCCAATGTCGTCAAATCCTAGAAAAAATTTCAATTAAATTAATATATATTTAATTTAATATCAACTGAACTAATTCTTATACTTTTACCTAACGTGGACACATGATGCTCTTGAATGCTTCTCAACTGACCTTCACAAGCTGTTTTGTCTGAGCACTCTTCAGTCACGGTATGAATATAAAATACTTTATCAGCAATATTCGGCATTGGTTTACCACCAATTGGATACAGTGATCCCCAATCGTCACGACGGATTAAAGGGACATTAGAACAATCTGTTGTATAATTTGTATGAATTTTTGTTGTATTTTAAAAGAATTAAATAAATAAAATTACCTGAATGTGTTTTTCCAATACTGATTTGGCATAATAAGAAAATGCTGAATAATTTCATGGTCATTTTACTTAAATCTGAACTAGAATTGCAACGTTTTAAAACCTGTTCTGTGGGGAAATCCTGAAAAGTCATTTACTCTTTTTTTCTAGGAAATTGACGTAAGCTCAATTTCAATGAAAAACCTTCAATCATTTATAAGAAAATAACGCATCAAACTACAGTTAGCTTGAAATTTAATTAAATTACAACTTGTAATTACTAAAAATATTTGCTTTAATTGTCATAGTGAACATTATGCTCACTTCCTTCACCATTGGGCTTTTCATCTTCTAGTTCCTTGTTTGTTTCCTTGGTATATACAACTGTGGTATCATAACCACCAATATAGTCGTGTGGTGTAGTTACATCTTCCCAGGCGTCTGTTTCACTGTTGTATGAGCGGCTTGTGCTATAATATCTGCCATTAGTCTCACTAATATCAGGTAGTTTTGTACTTTTGGGTTCATCATCTACTCCGCTATTATCAAGGTCTGATGTGCTATGTCTGAAATCATCGGTTCCACTGTAATTTGGTCGTTTTGTACTCTGTAAATTGTGTGTGCTAGATCGGAAATCATTGGGCCCACTGTAGTCTACTGGTTGCTTTGTAGTACCGTAATCATTTGTGGTACTTGTGTGTGGATTCTGAGAGCTGTGTTTCCAGTACTCTGTTGCACCAGTGTATGGTCTCTGAGAGCTGTGTTCCCAATCTCCTGTTACACTGTCATTAGGATTTTTTGTATCTTGTCTCCAATTATCAGTTCCGCTGCTGTGAGGATGTGTAAATGTGCTATCAGTGTCCGGAACACTTGTTTTCCAAGAACTTGTTCCAATATTGTAAGAAACTGTTGTAGTTTGCTTTGAATTACCCGTTACGGTGTTTTTAGGACGATTTGTTACTCGATTCCAATGACGTGTTCTACTCTTTTGAGGACGATTTGTCCTTTGATTCCAGCGATGTGTTCTACTCTTTTGAGGACGATTTGTCACTCGATTCCAATTACCTTTTCCAGTATTATGTGATGGACGTTTTGTTCCCCTTCTCCCATCTTTATTTCTACGTCCTTTATTTTTGCTTTTGCCAGAATCATCTTCATAATTATCATATTCGATATAATAGTCATCTCCATGACCGTGATCGCAACTTCCACCTTTGCCCTTTTTGTTTTTCAAGACTTTACCTTTATTCCCGAATCTTCCACGATCACGACTCTCTTTGCTGTGTATGTGATCTTCATGCTCGACTGAATGCTCACTCCAACCTTTGCCTTTACCTCGACTTTTGCCCTCTTTCATCCAACCTTTTTCTTTTTTGTCATTCTTTTTATCGAAATCATAATCATCAGACTCGTAATTTGAGTAATCAATGTCATATTCGTAATCTTTTCTTTTAAATGGCGGTTTATCATGTTTTTTTTTAGGGTGCTTTGGTCTATCTTTGCCTCGATTATTTTCATCGCGTTTACACCGTTTACTTTTTAATCCACTTTCGCCATCATAATCATCATGATAATCATTTTCTGTATCATGTTTATGGTCATGTTCATGTTCATCGCCAGGATAATTGTCATGATAATCGTCATCTGCTTCTTTTTGATATACTTCTTTTAAACAAGCATCAGCACTCTAGTAGTGACCAAATTAATTTTTAGTATTGTTTGTAAATCGCTATACATTTATATATATACCTTATCTGGTTTACATTCTCTATACTAAAATAGAATAATAATTAAAACTCCAAACATAAAGAAATCAGATGAATGTGAAATATTACAAACCGGTTCCGGAATTTGCTCACTGCATTTTTCAATTATTGCTATGGCGATTTTATTCCTATTCTTAAAAATTATAAAAACATTTCAATCACGTTTAAGAAGGAAATTGTAAAAACTATACTTTTAATTCCTTTTTAGCTTGGTCTATACATTTAATGCAATCTTCTTCGTTCTCATATCCAACGCAAATACTCTTAAATGTTTTCAAATTATTTTCTTGAGCTGGTTTTGCACGTTTTCTCTGAAAGAGTCAGTAAAGCACATTTTATACTAATAAATCATTTTTTAAATTTTATAATTTACTTACAATAGTAGATGCAGTAGCAGTAGTTATGAAAACCAATAAACACAGAAAATAATATTTTACTTTCATATTCTCACCTACGTAATAGCTGGCATAATTTGTAACTGCTTGCTCAGGATGTTACAGCAACTTAAATAGCTTACACCGAACACGCAAACTAGAGAACAACAATAGCATATGAATATATCTTTCATCTTTTTATTATCACATAACGAAAATCAGAATTAAAGGAGTGTGTAGTTCGATATTTCTACGAATATGCGTAATTCATTGCGTGTTTAATTATCTAACAAGTTAACTTGGTGGAACAGAAACACGAGATGAACTTAAAATTTTACGAATCTAAAATTTGGATTTTTATACAACTAATGTGAATCTATTTTCGTTATCTTTCAGACAAAAATACAGATTGATTATGCTTTTTCTATGAAATAAATCTAAACGTTAAGCTTCACCACTTGCCTGAGATATGCTGCAACCTGGTGTCGAATTCAATAATTATCATACAGAAAAATTTTCTCAACAAATTTAAAATTATGCAAATAAAATCTAATTTCTTGAATCCTATTTAATTCTCTCAATGTTTATTTTTATAATATATAAATATAAAACCAAACTACAAACTAAAACTTAAATGTGACTGATACGATTTCTTAAACAATCTTAATTGATACCCTTTTTTAACTCTTATTAAAGTCCCAGAATCTGCTTGATGTCTCCATTTAGAATAGATATCTTTTACAATTTGAATCGTGTCACCAACAGGAGACGTTGGATAAATTTCCCGATTCAAAGTGAATGGTTGTTCTATCTCAGAAAAAGCCCTGTCATTGAAAAAGTTCTGCTTGAACGGTTTCTTATTCTCAATCGAGTCGAGAAGCATCGATTGGAAAAGTTGCCAACGTGGAACGTAATACGACTTCATCAATCCTGACCACTGCTTTGCTGCATAGTCCCTTATATTACCTCGAGGACCCCACAATGTCACTTGATTACGTGCATTGTACTCATAAAGCTCCTTCTCAGATTCACTAACCCCATTTTCTTTTGCATCTTCCAACCAACGACCCAATAAAAAATGCTCATCTGACGCCAAAACTTGTTCCATTTCATTCAAAATGTCAATTACCTTGTTTCCAGCCAACAAAACACCACTTTTATTTTTAGCTTTAAAACAATCCACCAACTGCTGATAAAACTGGTTCGATAAAGTTTGCAGAACTTCTCTAGTCACATCCACTAAATCGTATCTGTAAGTTTTACTGCAGTTTAAGTCATCACTCACTCCCAATAAATCATCCCAAGCACTCAATAAATCTTCCACCCGATACCAAATAGGAGGAGCAAGCTTTAAGCTAGGTCTTCTTGCTACAACGTATCCGCCATGATGTTTGTGTCCATCAGTGCAGTTAAAAACACTTCCTAAAAGTCGAGTCCAAGCAGTACCAACTTTATCATCTTTAGTACCGTATCGACGGTACCCATAATGAATAAACCACTGTTTTAAATCCACTGACTCGTTCCTCCATGCCATTTCATTCATCAGTTCATACATGACATCGTTTTGATTGATTCCTTCCATGGTTAATCCCAGTCCAATTATGGTTGAATTTGGATAAACACGCGCATCAAATGGTAAAGTGTTGATGTTCTCTACAGCTCCGTACATTCCAAGAACCCCGCCAAAGTTGTGTAACATGCACCAAATGAATGGTTGACCGTAAAACGAGTTGAGTTTCGAGTACCATGGGTTAAGTTCTGCTTGAAGATCTAATACAATCATTTTTCCTATAGGAACTGATGTTAAAAATGCTTCGGCTCGTTCGGGTAACCAAAACACACTATTAAAAAGCCATCCTTGCATTAACCAAATCGCTTGTGGGTCCTTAACGGTCATTGCAGAATATACAGCTCGGCCAACACTTTGTAGATAATTGAGGTCTCCAGAAGTTGGATTCATTTCGTTAAAGACATCGCAATTGTAGATGTGATTTGTGCCAAACTCTCGAATCAATTCAATTATAAAAGCGCCCCCTATTTCCTGGAAGAGTGCTTCTTCCGGACTCAGCAAAAAGGTATCATTAAATTTATTCCAAGACAATTGTGTCACGTTTACGTGAGGATAAATACGTGTAATGGCAGATGGCACATGACCAGAGAAAGCTGGGAGAACGGGGGTCATGCCAAAAGAACGCACCCGAGTAAGAATCTGATGCTGAAGGTGTAATTGCTGCTCGTGCCACGAAATGGGTAAAGGTCCAGCCCACTTGTCTAAATTGCCCATCCGCTGCCAGGCGAAGAAAGCAGGACCTGAGAAAAAGTCATTCAAATCTTCCAAAGTGAAATTGAATTTCTTGTAGACTCTTGTCCAAAGAGCTTCTTGGCCAGTAAAAGCCAATGGCAAATTGATCCCGTTAAGCGCCATCCAGTCGATTTCCCATTCCCATCTTTTCCATCCCCACCATACAGATGAGTAACTTACTGTGCAAACGTTTTGATAGTAACGAAATCTGTCATTTGTGCTAACCTAAAAGACATAATAGATAGTATTAGTAACATACACTTGAATAAAACCAAACGACTTAGTTGAAATTAACTTCCATTTAGATAAAAGCTTTTTATTTGCTAATAAACATCAATTAAATCTAAGTAAACACTAATTAAATCTAAGTAAGCGGTAGTTAAGAGGAAAATAAAGTGCAAATAAATGTAAACAACTTTATTTAACAGTGTTTAATAAAAAATAAATAAAAATATTAAATTGTGTCACTAATTTGATAAATTAACTGCTGACATATTGAATTTCATACTCACGAGTGCAATCATCGTATAAAATATTTAGTGAATGTTGTCATTTATTTTTACCTCAATTGGTGAGTCGATTTTTGGCAACGGTTTTGGTACATTCAACTGCGATCCAGACCACGAGATATGGCAACCAGCCCAATATTTAAGGTAATTTTGAATTCCCAACGAGGCAGCAACACCTGTATTCCCTGTGACTGCAATCTTTTGACCCTTGCTTTCTAATCGATAAGTGTCACGGTTAGAGGGACCGAGTGAAGGATCGATGGAAACCTCAAATTCATTAGATCTTTCTCCCAAAAGACGTTTTAAAAGACCCTCCACTGCTGTTGCTTGGTCAGTAGATGCCACTTTAGGTCGCACGACCTCCAAATAAGGCCAAGTGACTGCAGAAACGTTAATAAGGAATGGAAGAAGAAAGTAAAGCAGAAGTCTAGTGTCCATCTTGATTTGAGGTTGTGACAGGATCACAGTTAAAAGGAAGTGCAATTGTATATTTTTAACCTTGATCATTAACCTTGGACTGTGATATTGTTTTGTGTGATAAATAAAATCAATTTTTATCTAAGTTTCAAGAAAAAAAATTTATTTCGAGGCAAGGCGTAAAAACAAATAGAACAGTTTTCATAAATTTCTATTTACATAAAAGTTAATTATAAAACAGATTATCAAATTGAATTTTAATGAGAAAATCGATTGAAATTAAACAATGTGTAAAATCAAACAAAGTTCGTTTAATTCCATAATAATAATAATAGTAAAAATAATAATAAATGCAAATTAAAGGAATGCAAAAAACTGTTTAAAGATTATCACATCATTTGATCCATATTTGGTGATGAAGAAAAAGACAACATTTAACAATATCATTACCTTTTTTTTAATCTTATTAAATATATCCCCTAAATTATTATGAGTTAAGCATTTGATAGAACGATGTGAACGAAAAAAGTAAATAGCTCACACAATTAAACACAAAAATTACATCCCTGCTGTTATATGACATTTAAAAATGGCGGAAAAAATATTCAAATACACATGCTATTTAATTAGACAATTGATATTTTCAAATAAAAACATGAATGACACTTGGACGGTCGTTTAAAACTACGATGGAATTAATGAAATCAAAATGAGCACATCACTAATATTTTCACGGTGTGATCACAGCTGGATGGGTTTTTGTTTATTTTCTTTTTATTTATTTATCTGAATATAAGCTTCATTACTTAGCATTTCTGAGCTTATCAATTTGCTCTGTTAACACATTACATTACATTGGCACAATAGAAAACGAGAGAATTTTACCTGACATGCACAAAAATTACAATTTAATCCATTTGGTCCTTTTTTTTTAAATTTCTTTGTATATTTCATTTAGGAGCAGGTTAATTTTTTTTCTTTGTTTTTATATATATATTTTTTAATTTTATATATAAAGTATTTCTAATTGAACTACGAATTAAATTCAACCATATTTCTAAGAAAATGTAAACTAAGTGAGGGTCACAAACAATTGTAACAGTTCAATAAACAACTATTTTAACAACTTAATTATCAAATACCCTAAGACTAACATTTGTTTCAAATTTAGACTTAATTCTAACATAATAATAATACAATAATAATAATTCTCACATTATTAACAGCTGCTCATTAACACAAAATGAGGAAGACTTGAGGATATATGAGAATACAGATTTTATTTTGAAATCTTTCCCCTTTTTTTTAGAATTAATGAAATAATTATTTTTTTTTCATTCCGTTCTTAATTTTCACCTAAAAAACTACTACGTACAGAAAAAATTAGTAAGTAAATAGTTTTCCAAGTAGTTCTCTAGAATTGAGATTCAAACATCAGATGAATTGAATTTTTTTAAAGGGAAAGAAAAAGGGAACAACTTCTCACAAAAATATCGAGTACCCTATTTTTTTTCTTTCTTTCTCTCATCAGCTTCAATATTTTCTTAAAACTCTGTTAAGAAGAAAATATAGAAACCAAAATATCATTACGTCGAACATAAAATAGAAAAAAATTGTAATAACTTTAAAAAGTAATAATAAAATAATAATTAATAATAATAATAATAATTAAAAAACAATCACAACTTAAAGAAACATTAATTAAAACAGAATTAAAAAAGAAATAATAATAAAAACATGATCAAACATGCAACTTCGCAATCCAAATCAATTCAAAGAACCAAAAATTCAACCATTGTTTTCAGGCATCCTAAATAAAAAAATAAAATAAAAACAAATAAATAAAATATACACAATATAAATTTCACTTACGGTCCGGGAAAATAATATGGTGGTGGTCTCTCGTAATCGGGCGACCCTAAATTCGAACTACTGCTGTAATCAGGTGTCCACGCAGTTGGCGCAGATGGTTTGTAAGGATCAACAGTAAAATTTGGCGTTACGTCCACACGGCTGTATCGACTCCCGTGCGACGATGATGACTGTGGATAGGCCTCTCTACGAAAACGTGCTGCGTCCTCCCCCGCACCGAGCATATAGTCAGGCACATAGCCATTTCTGTTGTCGTAGGTTTCGCTATTCCGCGGTCTGCGTTTCTTATGGGCACTAATTAAAATTTAAAAAAAAAAAAAAGAAATTTAATAAGATGAATAAAAAATGGGTAAACATTAATAAATAAAAATATTAATCAATACTCAGCAAACAAAGCAGAGAGAAAGATATAGAAAGAAAAGAAATAGGACTTACTATGCTAAGGGAATATTGTCCCTGTAGCTTTCATACATCGATTCCCTGAAAGAAGATACAGATTTTAGCGTAGAAAGAAAGACTTGAAAAAGCTAGTTATTTTAGTAATAATGTAATAAATAATAAATTAAAAGAAAACATTCACAGCACTCGAGAAAGATTATCGCAGTTAGTTGTTAAGAGCAAGTAAATATTAATTTAACTGTATGAGTAATAAAACAAATCAAAAATAAAAAGTATAAATAAAAAGATTGTTTTTAAATGCGTTAGTTTGGGGATGAACAATTTGTATTATTTCTTGATTATTTTTATTTTTTTTCTGTTTACTTATCAAATGTGATTTTCTGCTGTTGAAAACAGATCAGAATTGTAGTTGTTCTTCATATAAACTCTAGAAAGAGTATAAAATACTGTGTTCATTTAAATTTCCACAAACCAATGCACACCAGTGAACATCAATATTTAATTCTTTCAGTTTTTATTTTAGGCCTAAATAATTCTGAAATTAAAAATTGAATAAATACTCACGATTCCACAAGAGGCCCAGTATAAGGATCGGTTTTGCGATACGATGACGATAACAGAACAGCAAAAATAATCGACGGCAAAAAGAGGAGGATGCACCACCCTATACTAGCCCAAAAACCGTTCTAAATTATAATAAAAAATATTATTTAAATTTAAACAAAGCTGAACAAAAAATTTTAAAAATTCTTACAAATGGATTTATAATATTTTTGCAAACTCCAACTACAGATGCGTTGAATGCTTTGCTCATTGGACCACATTGTCCAATTTCTATTTGTACTTTATTTTCAATGTGATCGGCATATTCGTCCAAATAACGAGTAAAATTTTCTGTGAATTCATCTGCCAACTATTAAATAATTTATAATTGTAAAAACAAATCGTTCAATTAATAGAAAAGTAAATAAATTACATTCATAACTTCTGTTCTTCCTTGAGTTTGTATAAACCGTTGCGCTTGTTCAGCTTGATTGAGCAGTTCATAAATTATTTCCTTGAGATAAATAAAAAAAAATAGAAAAAATATTTCTATGAATATACTTAGACTTACCCGGAAAGTAGATTTATTAAAAAGAATATTTGTTTGAACAGCGAGTAAATATTTTTTAATTCTACTCATAGTTCCTGTTATATTTGAGATAACTTCCCGTTGTAAGTAACCTAAAGTCTCTCGTTCACGTCTCAGATTATAAGCAATATCATTTCGCACATAAAGAGCAACTTCATCCAGTTTGTGCATTACTTCGTGCAAATCAATTGGAGTAACAGGTAGATCCAACTGAAACGACAATCATTTTTAATTTAACATTTCAAATTGCACGAGTCATTTATTATTTATACCCTTTTCATAAAAGTTTCAAAATCTAATTTAGCAAATTTTGACTCAGCCAATTCTTTCAACTGTCTCATTGCTTGTTCCGTGAGAATGAGCACGGCAGGATTAAGTGCTATTTGTTGTCGTAACTCGGCCACTTGTTCATCGAGTTTATAGCGCTGTCAAATAATTAATCAATCAATCAATTAAGGAATTAAAAGGATCAAAGTTCATTTTAGCTTTACCTCTTTATAATGTTTAGCTTCTGTTATGTTAAAAACATTTTCTAAATTTAGCACTGTATAAATACTAAAATTTTGATGACATTTTCTATTTAAAGAAAAAATTGATTAATTTTAAAATGCAAAAAATATTTTTTTTTATTATTTTCTCACCTCACTATTTCAGATATTGGTATATGAGCTAAACGTTCATCGGGATACATGCTATCAATAGGTAGAAACGTTTCAGCAAGCTAAGGATAAAAAAATAAATAAACAAAAAAGTAATAATTTTTGTTTATTATAAAAATTGAAAATTACTTCAAACACAGTTCCATTTTCAGGATCCTGTATAGGATCACAAACAACACGTTCTACGATTCCACCAGCTAAAAACAACACAGTAGTAACAGCAAGTAGGAACAGAGATAAAAGAAAAACTAAATACACAGCCCTAAAAAAAAAATAATAAATAAAAATTAAATTTATATTATTAACTAAATCAAACTAAGAATAATAATTACGCTATAAGAAAATTAGCTCCAGTAACTCTACTACAAGTATCATTTCCGTATGGGTGTGGTTTATGGCCGCAGAACCCGCAAAATAGGCCACACACAAAGCAAATTGTGATCAGTAAAACAGCGCAACATAAACCCAAACCAACATAATGCCTGTTAAATAAATAAACACATTTTAAGTTAACAACCTTTTGATTTATGAGTCACTTGATACCTTAAACTTCCATATTCATCTGAATATTCTTTTACATAACTCACTGCTTTGCGACCCCGTTCTAACTCAACCTAAAGTAAGTAATAAATTGTATAAATTTGTATAAATAATGCATAATTCCGAGTTTTTCATTTTTTTATCAAAAATCTACCGCAAAATAAATTTCCATTTACCTTATCTATAATCCGACATAGATTATCGCTATTTTCTTCCAATTCCTTGCCCACTTGTATCAACTTTTGCTTAATTTCTGGTACCGTTCTATCGACCGCTTGTTGAACCAATACACTAATTTTATCTAGAGAGTCCTTTCCCTGTGTAAACACATTAAAAGCACCCCATTTTAATTCGATTATTTTCCACCATTAACCAACTTACCTTTCGCACTTCAGCTTCAACGCCCTTCTGAATAAAATCAGATATCTTGTGCGCGATATCAGTCACATCAGGAAGCTGTGAGGTAATGAGAAAATTCGCCATTAGGATAAGTGCCAACGAAACCCTCCATCGCCTGGCTTTTACTACATACTTGATACAAGCTTGCCGTCACTGTCAAATTATTACTTCCAGCATATGTTCGAATATCTTCGCAAATTCGATCGGTACAAGATGCTAACATCATCCCTATCCTTTGTCGAATGTCTCGCAGACTTTCATCCAGATCTCTGACTTGAATAAGAAGCAGTCGAGTACCTTGAGTAATGTTCTCTAGATCGTCGTGAACCTTATCGAGGCCTATGTAGGACAAAATTGATTTTTTGTTACATTTAACCTATAATCAATCTTTTCTGCTGTGTAAATACCTTCAACTATATTGGTTAGATTCTCAATTGCGGATGCTTTCGATGTCTCTGCTAATCGCGTTTTCACTGTTTCTCCACTACCTTTTGTTAAATTAAGAAAAAAATTATTTAATAATAATAATAATAATAATTTATTATAAGTTCAAGCCTAGAGTTAATAGATGTAAAAACTAGTGCAGGTTGAGTTTGGTAATTTGAAGGTAGTACCTAATGATGAGCACTAATGAATGCATTAATTGGACCTTGCATAGTATCATAAACATATGAAAATGAGAACCAGTCATTAGCTACTGATGGTTTCATTTTAATTCTCAAGTTCCGAGTTGTAAAAGCACTCAAAATGATTAAAAAGTTCTTTTATTTTAATTTTTTTACAGAAATTTGTAGAAGAAAAAAATAAAAGTAAAATCTAATGTTTAATAATTGAATTGCATTTTTTATATAACACTTACTATCCAGCAGTAAATCAAGTGCAGTACGTAATTCAATGAAATTGGTTTTCAGAAGTGTGTTTATTTCCTAGAAAATTTAATATCATCAAACCAATTTTTTTAAATATATCTTTATAAATTTAATCTTACCTTTTTGGTATTTTTCATGTACAAATCCACATCATCTAAACTTCCATTAAGTTTCCCTGGCAATTGCTGAACCCCATGTTCAACATATTCATTGGTGACAAACCCACAAACGATACCAAACCTTTAAGAGAAGAAAAATAAAAATTTAATTAATAGAGGTGTACAAGTTTCTTTAAAACAAAAAAATAGATAGGGCATACAAAGTGCCTTTTAATGGCACAAGCTACAATTGTCTCATTTAATTTGTGAGCAGGCAAAGTTCTAAGCCAGTGGTAATTAAGAGAGTGTATTGAGACCTAATGGAAATCCCACAGCAATCATTCTCGTAAAGCAGAAATAATTTAAAAAAAGTAAAATTAACTCATTTGACGAGCAATTGTGGTTGGATATTTGGTGGCAATAAACTTTATCGATTTTTCTACCAAATGGAAATCAATAAAACAAATGGAATGCGTTTATTCAAATAACTAAATAAATAATTTAAATATTTAGCTTTCTTTTGATCCTAAAAATAATTCCAAGAGAAACAAGCTTTAATTCATGTTTCTCTACATAAAATAATATACAGTGGTGTGATTTTTACCACAGATCAATACACTCATTGTACATAACCCCTTATCTTTTCTCAGGTCAGTGGAGTTGCACAATACAAGAGATCCTTCTGTCTCAAACATTAGATAATTACTTTTTAACAGGTCAATAGGAATTAGGCATTTTCTTTACTCATAACAGGATGTTAAAAATTTACTAACATGATAACAAAACTTCCTGTTATTTATCATTAATATTTTTAATTTGTATTTGTTTTAATTTCATTCAAACTAATATGAAATGTGGATTAGATTAATAGTTGTAGATAAATATTTTACAAGGAAATTCCGCTTGTAAATAGAGCTGGAAAAACAAAATTACATTACTATAATTCAATCTGATACATCCAGAATTGAATTGGATGAAGTTTTAAAACAATGAAAATAAATAAAAAAAAATAGAGGAAACACAGAAAATGAGATGTAAAATATTAAGAAAAAAAAGGGAAATAGTGAATAGGGTAATATAAATTCACTTACAACATCAAAACTACCAGACCGATGAGAATGACTCCAAGAATGTGACGTTTGCATGAGTCGTAACGTTTCTCGTAAGGTTCAGTGTGAGCACCGCAGCGTCCAGCGCAGCGACAAAGGCAGAATATAAAACCAATGACTGGTAAAAGAACTGCCAAAAGTAGACCCACTAAGGCAACAATCACTAGTCCAACATAATATTGTAGCAACTAAAAAAAATTGAGTAATTATTAATTAATTAATTATTTTTTTCAAAAAATTATTACAAAAACTGAAAAATCCTAAATGTAATAATAATAATCATTTATCATTTTTTATTCAAAGTAATTAATTTTTTTTCTCGTATCCTGTTATTTTTATTCATTACTTTTCTCTCTTTAATTCCTAACTTTTCCTCAAATAGTTAAATTGAGAAAATGTTAAGCTTGAGTCCAAGGACAGGAATAAAGGTAAATTATGTTAACAGTTCAGTAGAAGCAGGTGCGAATAAATTGCGCTGAGACCACAAAACACACGCAGACCCTTTCATTCATTTAATTTTAATTCCACTGATGGAATTGGCAAGATTTATTTTATATTTCAGATAATGAGGCAATTTCACGTGCATGAGGTAATAGGAACACGTAGTACTCTATGCAAAGAGTAGAAATAGTTTTCGCTTTGCGTGATTAGAATGAAATGTTGGGTCTTAGTGCAAATTGATTTCTCTTGTGCGAAAATTCGATATCATCGCACACTGCGTGCAAATAAATTCCTAGTAATCTGGAGACATTTGATCGGTAAATGACTCTGTTATCATTTCCAGCTAAACAAAAGGTAATAACAATAAAAAAGGATTTAATCAGTTTTTGTATGTAATTTTTTTTACTGCTTTTTACTTGATAGTTTATAATTTTGACACCAGTATCAAGGCCATTTTTGTTTGTGTTAAGTTACCTTTACGTGTAAATTTTGTATACGTAAAGCGAAATAACAAAAATATTCAAAAATTGATTGTAATTCAAGTTAGGTTTACTGTGATGAGATTTTGATTATTTTTGTTATGTGCATCAGACGAAATTAAGATCAAAAGAGCGAGACGAGCACACAATTGAGAATTATGTTGGCGTGTAAAAAATAATTAATCTCGAAAAATTCAACTTTTCAATTCCCCGTGACAAATGAATAAATGTGGTAGAATAAAAATAAAAATAACATTCACATTGTGTTGCTGTAAATAGCTGGGGAAAAAGGCCAGTCTACAGGATAATGATTTTTTTCTTTTTACAACACCAAAATAGCGTTCTTTTCAATTTATTTTTGTGGTTAGATTTAACTATAAAAGCTCATTTTCTACCATGTTTACCACAAACTATGAGACCAACTCGGAAATTACCCACATAGCACAACATCATAAAATTCGAATAGGAAAGAAGACATTTTATGTCGATTAAATTTAATTTATATTGAAAAACTGATTTTTTTCCTTTTAAATTCTACACGTTTTTATGCTATGTGGGTCCATCAAACATCTAAATATTTAGAAAAAGAAAAAAAAATATAAATTTAATATAAATTTTATATTTCAATTACCTCTTCCTTCTTTTCTAATAAGATTACAGTAACATCTTCAGTGTTATTGGCAAAAATATCTGTAATTAAAAAAAAAAACAAATTAAAAAAATATTTCAGACATTGAAAAACAACCACACCTTAAAAATAAAAAAAATCAACACAAAAATATCTTTGGGCCATGTAATTATTTAGCAAAGATGATGATTAGTTAGTGTCATATAACTGACCTTGATGTCAGATGAGAGGAAAAATTATTAACTCAACAACAATTTATTTTTTCTCTCCGAAATATTTTCAGTGCCAAACATTAACCCTTAAAAAAAGTATTAAAGAATTCAAACCAAGTGAATTGACCCCAGCTCAACTACTTTCTCTTCAAGGGCTTGATCCTTTTCCAAATCTCTCTACCCAGCATGGTTTTATCAAACTAGCTCAATGAACAGTCTGATTCCACTCGCACTGCCATTTTATAGTTATGAGAATTTACTCAAAGATTATGCGGATTATTCCCCACTTAATCCTAGTGAACAAAACAACAGATGTATAAAATCGATACACATTTAAATTTCATTGCTGTATTCTTTTACCAGAACCTGGCAGTAAATTTTCATACTTTGCCTTTTATGTGACTTAAATTAAAATATAAATCTTCGATATTAAAGTTGAAAATTCTATTAAAAACTAGCAAAGCGTGCACAAACATCCGCTTTTGTTTCTTCATCATGTAAAGTAAACTGGCATCCCTTTAAAACCATTATGTTGTCAATGAAACTGCAAAATCCAATATAGTTGTGCTGTAACATACAGTCGAGCAAACTTCATTGCTACAAAAAACATGTCTATTCGAATTTTATTAGCAAACATTTTCAAAATTCTATTTATTCTTATGCTAGTTTTCAAATAAGCGTCATCAAACACAAATAAATCAACAGGTAAATACAAATATTTTAAATAAAAACTGTTTAATATTTTATTTTTGTAAATTTTATATTATTTGAAAACATCAAATTAAATATTTATTATCTCTGATAGAAAATCATTGAGGAAAATCAAATTAAAATGAGGATAAAATTATCCCAAGTGCATAGAAACTCGTTTATTATTATGTCATAACTGATGAACTCAGTTGTTAATTCACAATGGTATTTTAATAGGTTTTAAATTTTAATACCAAGAAAATATGACATATAAATTGATACTCTTTGTTTTTATTTTCCTTCCTCAATGATTTGATGGTGATTTCACCGAATACAAATCCTAAATAAACAAAAAGAAAAGAAAAATTCCGTTTATTTTCAAAAAACTGTTTACTATGGAAACCATTAACACGATCTTAGCGCCGCTCTAATGATAGGAATTAAAAGTACAAAACAGTAAACCTAATCTTAAGCTATAACGCTCTAACTGTCATAAACAATTTCACAGCAGATTTCCTTATTTTAAAACCTTTAATTACAGTTTCAGTTGACGCTTCAAGTAAAATTTATCTGAGAAGAATGCATTTCACAGTAAATCGATCATTTTAAGCCATATGCCCGTTCCCATCCGACTCGTGATTTTTACGTTTCTCTGCTCAATACCTCTCAAGTCATTTTTTCCTTCAACCGACTTTATAACTCGCCATTTTTCTTTCCAGCTCACATAATAAAACATCGAAATCAGCCACGAGAAATCCTAAATTACACTATAATCGAATAAAGTTGAGCTAATTCTTTCTGCAAACTCCTTTCTTCAACAATTATTGATACTTAGAATTTCGGGAGTCGAGCGGAAACCAAGCACGGAAAGAGACTATTCAGCGTGTAATTATAGCTTTCCGTTCTCTCTCTAATACAGAGCCAACTGCAAATAAAACCAAAAAGAAAGCACAAAACCCTCAACTTTAACCTTAATTCCAGCAAAATATACGCATTTCCCTTTCCACTCATTATAAACCGAGATAAAACCAATCTACTAAAACCACCTAACATTTCCCATTTTCACACTCTTAAAAAAATATTTAAAATTTAACGGCCGTTTAAAAAACAATAAATAGAAAAAAAAATAAAACTTAGAAAAATTTAATAAAAATCTGGCTACGATTTTTCATTTTTCTCTTGTCAGTTTCAACTTAGTCTGTTGACCCAATAAATTTGGAAAAGTTCCAATCCGAACCAAAAGGGGGCCGTTAACCTAAGCAACTTGTGTTAACAGTATGTTGTGAACATGTCTTATGGGATATCAGGGTATTAATAATTCACGATGCGCCAACTTATATCACATTACATTCACTAGTGTTTGTGACAGGTAATAAATGCAATTTCCTTTCCCTTAGAAATCTTTATAAATCAAATCTTCTGTATCCAAAATCGTTGGATATAAAAGAAATCGCGAAAAGGAAACAGACTCTCTTTATGTTTTAAAATCCGCCATTACACATTCTATGGTAATGAATATCCTCGAGAAACGGAGAAACAGCTGCAGCGAAGAAAATTAGAATCATGTAAATTTTAACCTTTTAAAACATCTCTTTTTTTTATATTTTAGGGTGCATCAAGGTGATATAAAATTCGAATTAAATCGGGTTTAATTCCATCCGTATGACCCTGGTGTTATAAATAACCCAATTCATATGAATCATTAGGAAGAGTCAAGTCCACTCTACTGTGACTATTTTTTATGGGTTTATATACTCAACTCTCTGAGTCACCTGCAAACACCTGTTGATAAAAAACGGAAGATAAAAATTGAAAATAAATAAAAAATAGATTTTTTTTCCTTTTCACTTTTGTTCCAATTGCAAACACAGTTGTCATGATGAATAAATTATAAGTCTGAAGCAGATTGCGAATATCTGCGAGGTTCATGAAATATTCAGTGTTATTTCTTTACGGGGTGAACAAAATATTATTTTAATTAAAGGAGGTATCAAGTTGATACAAATCAATGAACCTTTGATAGCAGCTGATAGAATAAATGTTTCCTTTTTTCCATTCATTTAAAGGCATAAAGGAAAAGGAAAATGATTTGATTTGGAGAAAATGAAATCGATTTATTCAAGTAATGAAATAAGCATTACATTTTTTTAAAGTAGAACTCTTAATTTCTCATTATTTCAACTATTTGAGGTAAAAAGTTTACAATTTAAACCTGTTTTAATTGAATTTTAAAAAAACGTGTCTCTAATTTTAACCAAGGGGTTAAAAAAAGACAAAAAAACAAGTTCAAAGGGCTAAAAATAACATGATTTAATATTAAATAATGCAAATATGCAATAATCTTATTTGAAAAATCGATTTGATTATCTTATCAAAATACTGCCAAAATCAGAGCATATTTTCACGCTTAAAAACCGAGTAAATATGCACAGAAATTCCTTCTACAGATTATCTAATTATGTAGATTATCTGTAAACAGATTTCTCCTTTTTTATTTAGAAAACTTAATATTTTTGGCAATTTTCAAAAATGTATCTATAAAGGATGACAAATAAAAGTTTCAAGTATTTCTGTAAATAAAAATAAAAAAATAAAAAATGTAAATTATTTATAAAGCGCTGTACCTGCAGGAAATTCTTTGGGTTGAATAAAATCTAGGAACAAATTAGTGATGGTGTACAAATGTTCCATTCCTTTCGGATCAAACGAGTCCGTGGAATTGTACGTATGACGCACGTTTGCATTCTGGAAATGGATCAAGGCACGAGACTTGTTGCTGTTCAACACCTCAACTGAGTTTGAAGTTGTTGTCGGTTCAACTGCTTCTCCAACTTGCACAAATAACACACAAAACAAACAACAACTCCACCACCATGGCACACATTTAACTATTTTCATTATCTTCAAATTGCTTTCAACGCTTTTAGACAGGCCAACAAATGCCTGCTGCCATATCCTTTTAATCATGGCATCCTTTTATCTTTTTTTTTTCTTTTTTTCTTTTATTAATGTCCAGTTGGTTCAATGTCCATGGACGGACGAATGATGTTGACACAGCTTAGTCTAAAAGAGGAAAAGAAAAAAAATAAAAGCAAGGTTAATAAAAATTGTATTTACTCGGGTCACTTAGAACCGGTTGAATTTTTTTACTCATATGGTTACAAGTTGAAATTTCTTATTCACACACACCCAATATTTAGAACTAGTCATGACCTGACATTTGTTTCACTTTAAAGGAAGTGCAGTGTAATGAGAATTTTTCAAATTGACGTTATTTCGTAAATTTTAACAATTTTTTTTTATACAAGAAAGGAAATTGCTTCATTTTTTCCCCGATTTTTTCCAAATTTTTTTAACGGATTTTTAATCCGTTAAAAAAATTCAAATTTTGGAAATTTTTCTTTTGTTTTCTGTGAATTAAATTTCGAAATTTGTTTCTCATGACATCTATTTGGCTTGATAATTTAATTTGTATAAATTGTGAAATTCGTCCGCCGTCAAGTGTAAACGAAAAAACTGTTTGTTAAGCGAAACTTAAGCAAATTAATTAAAACAAGTTGAATGTAATTTGACGCCCTTGAGGGAAAGAGACCTTGGTGCGTTAAACAACAACAACTGCGCTTCCATGAGCAGAAACGCGTGAGATATCATCATCAAGAAATCAAATCGCTATTAAATTCCTTTTAAATCTCCTTTTCATTTATATTAATCAGTATGATAAGGTCAATCAGCCAATGCGTGTTTTTACTTGTCATTTTTTCCCATCACTTGACCCGCACCACAGAGTTTGAAATTATCGATCCATTTCAAAACATGTCCGTATTTAAGTCGGAAAAATCATTTTCATCTATTATATTAATGGAAATAAACAATAAATTGAATACTAACCCGTACAAATGCCCTCTTCCTAAGGTTTAACGATCAACTACCACCACGGACAAACGACACTCCTCTTTTCACTACTTTTTACTTGAATCCCTCTGTTGAGAAAAATCGGAAGTAAGGTTTCAATTCCTTTAAATTGTTATACGTAGATTGCTGGTTCATTTTCTATACAATTTAGTAGATAATTTGACGTCATTATAGAGCGCTTTATTCCAAGATCTAGAGATTAAGAGTACATTTTTGTGTGCGCAACTGAACTGGAAATAGGAATAAAATCAATTTTCTATCTTGTTTTGACTCTAAACACAGTGCCCTCTAGGAGTTACGGTGCGCACCAGAACAAAATATTCGTATATGACGTATGCATATTTGTAGAATTATTTTTATTTTGCTACATATTAATTTATTTCTATTAATTATCGTGAAAAGTTTGAATGATTGCTTAAAAAGTAGCGCTGTTCTGTAAAACTTATTTCGATCAGTTGATAGTTGGCTTTGCCTGGCGATTCAGGGTATCAAAATTTTACATCTTTCCTAGTACACAATCGCGGTCAACCTCTTGGAATAACATCAAAAGAAAAACTCTAATATTGTATAGGTAAAATATGAATCGAGGTACGACGTAGCTGGAGTTAGGAAAACCAATTATTATTGAGTAAACTGCCAAAACCAAAATAATGTCAATGTTTTGGTCAACGTCAAGATTCAACATGGCGGATCAGCAGGGAAATTCTCCCCCGTCCAATCAAGGTGAGTGAATTTTTACTAAATGTGAGACGAAATAGATGAATATAATGGAATAAATTGAAGTTATAATGATACACGTGTGTTTTCGTTTTGTTTAATTACTTCAATTATGTTTTTAATGTTTTTAATGTGTGTTTTGTGTGTGAATTTAAAAAGTTGATTTTTATTGTTTAGATCGTCGAAGAGGATTAAAATTAAACTTCAGTCCACGATCAAAAAGTGGAAGTACTGCTCATTCATCAACATTCAAACCGCCTCCAACAAATGCATGCAATTCTTCTGCCCCTAATGTGTAAGTATTGAAAATTTTAATACAGTGAATGAAAAAATAAATTTTATATTGATAAATTTTTGTTTGTTTACAGATTTGGTGATAACACTGTCAGGTATTTAGACTGAAATGAATTTTTTCAAGAGTAGCGAAGTGAAAAGTTTACCTAATTTGGAAAAAACCTACAAAAACAATTGTTATTTCATCATTTCTGAGAATTTAATCGCTTTATCCTTGATAAGGTTGCTGAATGCGACTGAATCTGCACCTTTAATTAGATAATCGATTTATTTAATTCTGCTCTTGATAATTGATTGTGTTAATTTGTACTTAATAAATATTTTTTTTATTTAATAGAGAAAGACTAAGAATAAATAATACATCTGGCACCTTAAAGATTTCACCCCAAATGGTTTAAAAATTACTTTAGTCGATATTTTGAATATTTTTATTGATTTTATTTCATGTTATTTTGTTAGATTTACGATTTTACTGCAGATGATCTTCGAGATTTAGGTGAAATTGGCAGAGGAGCTTTTGGCACTGTTAATAAAATGATTCACCCTAGAAGCAACACCATCATGGCTGTAAAAGTAATTATTTTGGTTAATTTTATTTATATTTTAAATTTTATTCTAAGTTATGTATTTATTTTGCAGCGGATCCGATCTACTGTAGATGAAAAAGAACAAAAGCAATTACTTATGGACTTGGAAGTAGTTATGCTTTCCAATGACTGTCCGTACATTGTGCAATTTTATGGGGCAATTTTTAAAGAAGTTCGTAGAAATATTTCAATTGAAGTCAATAAAAAAGTTTAATCTGTTGTTTTCTTTATAGGGGGACTGCTGGATTTGCATGGAAGTGATGGAGACATCTCTAGATAAATTTTATAAAATAATTTATGAAAGACTTCGTATTAGGATACCAGAAAACATCTTAGGGAAAATTACTGTTGCTGTAATTGATTAATTTATTCACATGTTTGTTATTGTTTTTAATTATTTTAATTAATTTTATTATTATTTATGCGTAGACTGTGCATGCCTTAAACTATTTGAAAGAAAAACTAAAAATAATTCACCGGGATGTCAAGCCCAGTAACATTCTTCTTGATCGAAAAGGAAATATTAAACTGTGCGATTTTGGTATCAGTGGCCAATTAGTTGATTCTATTGCGAAAACGAGAGATGCTGGATGCAGACCATACATGGCGGTAAATATTTATAAATTTATACAATTTATAAAATGTAATAATTTAATTTAATTTTCAGCCGGAGAGAATAGATCCGCAGAAAGCACGAGGTTACGACGTGAGATCCGATGTTTGGAGTCTTGGCATTACTCTAGTTAATAGACGAATTTATTTTACGGTTAAATTAAAATTTAATTAAGAAAACCTTAATTATTAAATTTAAGATTGAACTGGCAACCGGAAGTTTTCCTTATCCAAAATGGAATAGTGTTTTCGAGCAGCTAACCCAAGTGGTCCAAGGGGATCCGCCCCGTTTAAATGCGTGTGAAAATGGAAATATGTTTACACAGGAGTTTGTCGATTTTGTCAACACATGTCTTATTAAAGATGAAAGTCAAAGGCCTAAATACAACCGTTTATTAGTACGTTTTTCTATCAACACATTGATGATTTAAATAATCTAATTGAACTGACTTTTCTTACACTAGGAGCATCCTTTTATCTTGCGATCAGAGAAGGAATCTCTAGATGTAGCTGGTTACGTATGCAGCATCTTGGATCAAATGCCGAACAATGGCAGATTCCACAACATGTGACAGCAGAAAAGAGGTGGATTTTTTTCGTGATCATAGGGAAAACTTATTTTTTTTTTTTTTTAAGATTTAATTTACATTAATAATTTCACGTAAATTTTCTTTTTTGCACGTGGTAACTTTTATCTTAAACAGTATCAATGTAATCAGTCGTGAAATGGCGCTGTTTAATCTAGTCTGGTATTAGGTGATTGGGGATAAGGGTTTCATAAATTTTCTCTATGTGATTACGAATTTGCAAATTGTACAAATTCTAATAAGTATTCACAAATGATTTCATATTTTTGCTGTAGGGCAATTAAGGGATTAATAATTTGAATTATAAGTTAATAAATAAACAGTTGGAATCATAAATATTATAAAATTATGAATTATAAAATTTTTGATCAATTGTTTAATTTCTTTTCCCGTTGCATACAATCACTTATCTATTTTAATAATTGTAAATTGTCCTGCAATGGGTATGAAATATGAAACATTTCTCGAATACCCGACAATTTTTAAACTGAATTCAATGAACAGGGTACTGAGAGGTTTATAAATCAGTACTGAGGGTAGTTATATTGGTACCATCACTACAAACATTTTTATTTTTTCAATAACCCTGTGAAATAGAACATTTAACATTTGCTCATGTTGAACACTTTACCTCAAAGAATCAATCCAGTTATCTGTACAGAATTCACTTGACCTGACTTTTTAAGTCTTCCCATTCTATTCCAATTATTGTTGTCATTTTTATTATTTTGTTGGCACTTGGATTTTCGTTTTGTAAACAACATGATTTATGTTATGGAATTGAAAATTTTTTTTGCTTTCAATTTCAGTCAATGTCTCTTACTGTAATTTTTTTTTAAATATTTAAATCAGTGGTTAATTAGATTTAAAATTTTTATTTCCATTTTGTGAATTAATTACGTATGTTGGTTGAATGGGTAAATGAAAGCGAGTTAATTAATCGTGAGTAGATAACTGAAATTGACTTTTGAAATTTTTTTTGAAAGTATTAATAATAATATGAATTTTAAGTTAATCTATAAAATTGATTTTTGAATTTCGTTCAAACATTAATGAAATAATTAACCTGATCTAAAGAGACCATGTAACCAAGTGCCTCGTCATCAATCATCAGTTTTCACGAGTGTTTACATGTGAGAAGTGTGACATCAGGCATGTTGAGTTCATCTTCCTTGTCGAGTGAATTCCCATTTGTTATAAATTACTGTATTTATCCTAATTTCAGAATTTTAAATATTAAAAAAATATATTATAAATTTAAATTAAAAAAATTAATAGTTAAGATAATAATAATAAATAAAAGTAATGGAGTCGGTTTGAGTTATTAACATAAATGATTTTTATTGTTCAGTGACACTTTACTTTTAATGTATTAGTTAGTGGGTAAACTTTTAAGTAGAAATTGTAAAACTTGGATTACAAAATAAGGATCATGAAATTTGCTTCTTCTGATTCTGATAATGAAAAATAAAAGCTGTAACGATATTTCAAAATCAAACAAAGCTTGTCACTAAAGGAAAATGAATAAAACAAATGAAGAAATCCGTGTAATAACTGCTTCCTTTATTTTTCATGCGTACAGTAATATTGAAAATGGCTTTGGTTAATCGCGACATCTGATGTGAAACATTGAAAGCTATAAAAACACATACCAGTTATTTTCTCAACTTGGATGAAATTAACTATTAAAAATGTTTACAAAAACGGTAAATAATGCAAAAACAGAAACAAATCACACATCAGCACTAAAAAACATAAATAAAAAACTTGACACATTTGCACAAACAAGTGTTAGAGAAATGATAACATGAAAGCGTAATCTCTTTTTTCAGTGATAAAATATGAGATCATACATGATTTTGGCAATTGAATAACAAGAAAACAAAATGAATTTGGCACTTAATAATAAAAGGAGTTCCATCATACTCCTCTATTCATATCGATCCAATTACGAAAATGGGACACTCGTGTGTATACACCTGGAAGGTGAGTACTTCCACATTGGATTCCCCAAGAGACTATTCCCAATTGTATCCACTGGTTGCCTTTCTGAATCATCAAGGGTCCTCCAGAATCACCCTAAAGTGAAAATGAAAGCAACTTTATACCATTTTACAGTCGATATATAATATTTCCCTTTCATACCGTGCATGAATCTTTTCCGAAATCTCCAGCGCATAACATGTGGTTAACAATATGGCCGGGTGAATGAAAGTGCTTTTGAAATCCTTTCGCACACTCGTCATTGGTCCACACTCTTAAATCCACTTCGTGCATTATCGGTGTCGTTGGTTGCCCTATAAAAACAAACGTGAGATTACTCTTTATTTACCATTTCTTTTTTTTATTATGATTAAATATCGGCCGAATTTCGTACTCCATCCTAAACTTCCCCATCCGGCAACTGTAACGGTTTTGCCACTGTAATCTGTTGGATCTGCTTGAGGTGCAAGGCAAACTGGAATGATGTTTTCCGTGAAAGTGACTTTGGATGCTAATGTGATGAGTGCTAAGTCGTTTTGGTTGTTGTGTGAATTGTATGATGGATGGATTAAAATGGCGGATACTTTGACTGCAGTGTGAGGGCCATCTGTTGATGATGATGTATCGTAATCACCTAAACGAATTGTAAGGGCGCTTGCTGTCATGCTGTGAAATAAAAATGAAATAAATGGATTTATTTTTAATATTTAAGTTATGTTGCTTTTTCTTACCCTTTCACACAATGAGCTGCAGTTAAAACGTGATATGAATCGATGAGTGACCCTCCACAGAAGAGTCTGTTGCCCAAAAATAAGCCAGACTAAAAATAATTGCATTAAATTAATTCAATTATTCGGTAACACTATATATAAGTGACATTTGTTTTGGTAATGTAGTGACCAGTTTAAACATTTTATTGAATGTAGATTTATGTTAAATGTGTAAATTCTATGTAAATTTTGTTAACATAGGTAATTATTGACAATTTAGAAGAAAAAAATTCACGAAAACATAAATATTAATGCAAATGTCTTAAAACTGAGTCAGTACTCACACCTTTTTTTACTTCTTTCACAACAATAACTTACTAGCCAACGCCAAGAATGTTTTCTAGCTGGTTTTCCACCAACTACTTTAAAATCTAAAGCAACTTCTTTCCTGAGACCACACCCTTATAAATAAAAATATAAACTTTTATCTCTTTATGCAAACGAATTTTTTTAAAGTAGCCTTCTTACGATCATCTTGAGGTTGAGGTTGTGGCTGAGGCTGAGGCTGTGGCTGTGGCTGAGGCTGAGGTTGAGGCTGAGGTTGGGGCTGAGGCTGAGGCTGAGGTTGTACCGTCGGTCTAGCAGTTACAAATGGCCATCCAGGAGGAAATAAAGTAGGAATAATAGGTTCAGGAGCTGGAGTTACTGGATGAACTACTTCAGGAGGAAAAAGACCAGGAGGATGAGTAATTATAGGTGGAATTGTATGATGAGGTGGATGAGTAGGTAATGGTGGCATGGTAAGATCACCAGGTGCGTGAGTTGGAATTGGTGGGGGCCAATTAACTCCAGGAATCCATGGAGGACCAGGAATTCCGTCTCTAAATTGACCTTCCAAATTCTCACCTGAAGGAATGATAAAACCTCCTGGCGGAATTAGGATAAACTGTTTTTTCTGGGCATCTGTGGTATTTTGTAATGAAGGAGGTAGAAAAGGGTATGGTTGAACTGATTGGAAGATATATGGCCACTGAGCTTGAGTTGAAATCAAAGTAGCAGGATACGAACTCGAAACCAAAGAAGTGGAGCTCAGATGTGGTGTTGAAGTATAACGTAAACCAGCACAACACAGCCCTTCCTCTTGTTCACCATTCGCCGAGATATAGGAACATTTATCTACGTCTGCCCAATTCAAGGCACGACCCGATGCCATCGCTTCCATCACTTTGTACTGGAAACATGTCATTGTACTTTGGCACATGCCAAACGATCCTGTGCGCATTCGACAACGCACATCTAATGCTCGACTTGTTCCTGAAATAATAAAAATACAAATTGATTTTCGAAATTATTTTGTACTACTAAAATTACAGGTATTAAACTATTCCATCGGAATAAATTTGTACATTAAGTCAATCGGTTGCACCCCTTTAACATTTTAAAGAGCCACCGCCCTTGAATATCAAGTTTGAGGTCGGTCAAGGACTCGGTGAGGAAAGCAAACTTATCAAAATAGACCTATTCATCAAAGCACTTTCGCTGAATTTTAAACGCGTAAATATTTACATTTATGTCTTAGCAAGAATAATTTATGATTTTGAGTCTACTTACTTAATGCTTTTCCATTTACTTGTTGAAATGTAGTCACGAGTGCCCCAAACAGGAGGATAAACAAGTGCATTGTGCACTAAAGGAAGAAAGAAAAGAAAATGATGCAGTTAGATATTCACCTTGATCGTTCTAATGTGGGTTCAATGGTAGGCCTTCAACTTTATACCCACACATCGGGTTTATATATTTAAAAAAATATGTGGATAAAAAAAGGGGGTGGGCAAAAACAAGACATAAAAACCAAGGGCAAATTGTAAGGAAAACATTGACTGAATTAGAAATAAGTTGTTTTGTCATTTCGAACTGTTGTATAAGAATAAAAGAAACTTATTGCAACATATATGGACCTTAAATTTAGAAAAGATGTAATAGATTTATATTTGATGACGTTTAATGTTATTTCAAGCAATTGTACTTACTCTTAATCTTTTGTCTTTGTGTCTTTATAAACAATAAATGTCTCGAGTTATTGATTCAGAGATGTTTGTTTGTGTTTTTTTTGTTTTCTTTATAAATTCCCGTTTTATTTACGGAGCTATTAAAATTTTTCTTGGTTTGAAGGATTAATTTTCTTCTGCTTTCTTGTTGATTTAAAAAATATTTATAAGTGAAAAAATTATTAAAATAAATTGGAATCGATTTTAAAAATCCAGAAAATTGAATAAAAATTTTAAATTTGTATAATATGAAGGGAAAATTGAATAAAAATGTAAACACTTATTTGATTGTTGTTGATTTAATCACTCACCTTTGTTGTTTTCAACGTCTTCATGTGTCAACACCACGCTGTCTTACTCTTTCAAGTCTCTCCACTCTTCTGATTTACCAGTCCGCAGAAGCTTTTCTAATGAAGCAGAAGAAAAAAAAAGAAAAAAAACCATCAAGAGAAAGCCGTTCAATAATTTACATAACATCAGGTTAAGATGAGAAGTAAAAAAAAATTACTGACTACACACAACTGCATTCTTAAGGGCAAGAATTTACCTTCAATAAACGCCTAAGGGTTTTTTTTTTAAAAAAAATAAAAAAAGGGTTGGACTTTAGGTGAAGCGTCATATGATCAAACAGAGATTAAAATTAAAATTACACGTTTTGTCAGGAATGGCCAAAGGCATTATCAAACACTAGTTGAAGTTGATCTCTCTCCCATGTACCCTCCTTTCTTAGGTGGGAAGGGGGGTATTTTTAATTGGGCGGGGTCAACAAACAAGTAAGGTCGGTTGGTCGATTGAATCTTTTTATTATTCGTGTGCAAACTTTACACTTCGTTTTGCCCGTAATGGGATAGTGAAGGTCTTTGATTCGATGACCCATCCTATTTAAATACAATTTAAGCACTTGAGCACGCACAGAGCCACTTTTTGGCACTGTGCCACTGTGCAGAAGCTCACACCTAAAGGGTTATTAGAACAAATTGTAATTGAAGTCGAATGACAAGAAGAAGAAGAAGTAAAAAAAGAAATGATTCAGTGGATTTATTTATTCACCTTAGGGTTAAGTTGGAAATGATTAGGTATATTGTGTATGAATAAAAGGATATAGGAATGCGATTTGCAATGGTATATGACAGTTTAGGTTACTAATAGACGGGTTGAGATTTCATTTTATGAAAGCTAAATTGACAAGGTGAAACTTTGCCTGGTTGCGGTCATTATCAACGAGTTGTGTCATCAATCAATTTTCGAAGGGAAAGAATTTATATGATGAAATCGTATGAATGTGTAGGGAGATGTTTAAGTTCAAACTAGTTCGCAACATGATACTTTTTCATTTTTCGCCTCTGACCATTTACTTTTTCGCCAACTGCATTGTCCTGTCAAAATAAATTATTAACGCCAATTCCTTTCGTAGTTGGACTTGAAATCTTTCGGAAAGATTTCATAAATTTAGTTTCTTGTTTTTTATTTCTGTTTTTAAATAAATGGTGGTCTGGTTATGTAATAAAATATGATTGAATTTGGAAGACATCTATTTTAATTTTATCAGTTTTAAGTTGAAGTAATATTCATTCAAATGTTGAGGCGAAAATCGTGCTGGCAATCTGAGTTTCCTCGCTCTGTCAGTAGAGGGTGTAACGGGCATGTAGAGCAAAATTTGATTTATGTCCTAGCTCGCTCATTAAACCATTAAAACTCATGTAAAATCTTATCGCACTTTTTGAAATTTATGCTTAAGTGTCATGAGAAGTGATTCAACATATGGGTAGTGCATAAAGAAAGGAAAATTACTCAGAAAAAAATGTTTTATGAAATTGTGAATTTTGTATATATAATTAGATTTCTTTTCCTTGTTTATTTTTATTTCCATCTTTTAACTTGAATGAATTCTACAGTTTAAACTTTCACAATTTTTTTTTCTAATTAAATCATACGGAATGTTAAAGATGTTAGGAGAGAAATAGCAATAAACAGCAGCAAGCATTGATTTATGAAAAATGTCTTTGTTTTTAAAGCGTATGATGAAATTTATTTGCACAGAAACAAGCATTATACTTTCCTAAGATTTACATCTAAATCTAAGGATTAAGTTCACTTCTCACAAGTTCTTGACTCGCTACAATCCTTTCCATTTATTTCTCTGACCTTTTGCTTTGACCTGCTTCTCACCAGGGGATGTTGGACTCAACTAAACTTGACTTTACTTCATTTTTCTAATTAAACCCACCAACACACGCACAATGTAAAATTAACGTGTTTTAATTTTAAAAGTTTTAAATTCAATTTTTATTTTTACATTTCCCTCAATTCATCTTTCCAACATACAAAACTTGCTTATTCTCACAGCTAAAAATGTTATTAAACTCATAATTGCACATCAAATTAAATATGAGAAGAGATGCTATTACCACCCCAATTGCAGCATTTTGCACAGATTGTGCGTTGTTATGCTAATTTTGCACTTAAAATCAGATACTTACCAATGCAAATAACCATTTAAATATAAATACAAACCTGGACATTGAAACCGAAAGCCATTTTAGTTGACTTTTATTTTATATACAATTTATAAATTCTAACCACAATGCATTTCCTCTAATAAATATAACCAGTTTTTAATCTGATTCAATTTAATTTCATCCGAGATTATGCTAAATTTAAATTGCATTTCACTTTTAAAGCTTCGGTCAAAGCGGTATTTGCATTTTAATTTTAATTTCTTTGCCCTCACGAACACGAATATTTTCTTAGTATAATTACACAAAAGCTAAACGTAAACTAATAACGTGTTCATAAATCCAGTCACAACCTGTCAGATGATAGGAATCTGCCCTTATCTGGCCGGGAGGGGTTAGCGAAAGTGAAATGACCTTGCTGGCATCTTTGTGCAAGCTCAGGGGCAAAAGAGGAGCCGCTGGAATAAAAGGAGTGACGGCACGAGCTGCGAACCTGCCGAGAAAAATCGCACCTTGTCAACATGGCAATCTTGCGTTTTGTTTTGTTTACGTTTGTGATCAATGCATTGTTGTGCTTAACACAAGAAACTCCTCGTTACCCCGGGGGTTGTCCTGATATGGCTCCATCTCCTCCTTTTGAGGAGAATAAGGTAAGAGGAAAAGAGGTATCTTTAGAGGATGTTATGAGAGGTTTTACGTGTTTTTTATGGTAAAAGATTGTAGGTACATGGGTATCATCTCATATCACGAATCAAGCTTTAAAGTGGGTTCATTGTGCCAAGGGAAGTGTGGAGAAAGTGAGTCGAGGGCTCTATTTTGATTTTAAGCTTTACAATTCTACTAGGTGAATATCAATAAAATTTTTTAATTTTTTTTTCTTATCTCAACTGTGGAATAAATATATTAAAAATGGAAACTTTTGTTAATATAATTTTAGTTTTGTTCAATCGTCAAACTTTACATTGAAAACAAATGAAAAAATTCCTGGATTTTTTAATATAACTGCTGGTATACTTTTATATATATATATAAAATATAAAGTATTTCTCTTAAATCAAATTTCAATTTTATTCTTCATACAATTTCAGACGACAATCTTATTGATGGATACGATTCCATCATCATTGAAAATGATTACTTTATGGTTTGGGGTTGTTGCGACCACGAAAACGAACACAGTGGTAAGGTTTTCTTACTGCCTAAATCAACAATAAATTCAAAAAAACCGTTATTAATTTTTCTTTATTTATATTTTCTCCCATAGAGGCCGCTTACATCCAATCGAAATTTGGGAGCTCAACACCAGACGACATACTGGAAAAGTTTTTCAATTTTTTAAGCACTCATGGTTCTTTTCTGAAACGTGAAGATTTTTTTAAATTACCTGATATTCAATGTCAACAATAAAATGCCAACGGTATGTGATGCATAACCCCGAATTGCGAAGAGACCCCTTGAGCGTCTGGTTACGCCGTTTTGACCTAAAATATTTAAATTTAAAAACTTCCTTTGGAATCTGAAAAATATTTATGATGTAAGGAAGGGCAGGAGGAGGGGACTGATATTCAATCTTGATGAAATGAAAACTTTTAAACAAATACGTATTCAATTTATTCTTTTGGGTACTTTAAGAGTTCAAAGGTGAACTAAAACGATCCTTGTGCGAAAGGTGGTTAACCTTTCCTTCTGATTGGCAATTAACCTCTTCTTTACTCAACTGGGAAATGGTAGCATAAAAGAGACTGAAGATATCACTTTGTCCTTGTTGTCACACACATCTCAACCCTTTGACTTCAATTTCACTACAAGATTACACACGGGATCAACATGCCGTGATCTTATCTATTTTTTAAAGGTGCCGGGGTATATAGTGAAGCATTGTCGTTGCTGTACTTTATTTTATAGTTGAAAAGAAGATTGCAACCATGTTTGTTTTATTTCCTCAATAATCATCTTTAAACGTTGCAGGAAGGAAAAAAGTCACATTAAATCATAAAATGTTTTACTTCACTGATCACCTCATACACATGTACATATAAATGGGTTAATTTTCATATATTTTTTTTTATTAATATCAACATATCAATTATCAATTTTTATTTATTATGGTTATTTAAATGAAATAATTTTAATTTTTTTTTTACCTGATGTTTTATTGAGTTGTAAACTATAAATAAAACAACCTTAAGGGCTTCGGTATAAGTAAGAGCGAGCAAAGTAAATCAATTTTATTTGTTCCCAATTTGTACAATGAAATCTTATCTCCCTACTTGCATATGGCAGCAATCATCAATTACAAAAGGTCGACTTGTTCTCTTGTAAAACCCCCTATGGCTTAAGATTTTTCGAGGGATTCTAAAACCATTATAGTTTTATGCTACCACACACAGCATTATTGATGTTTCTCTTCCTGTCTCTGGACACAAATCCACCAAGCGTGAGATGTTTCTAGTTGAAGAAAACTTGTTCATGATTTAGATTTGATTTTTATTTATAAATATTTTATGCATCAAGTGCTAACATGGGAGGAATAGAAGAAATTGTAAATGCAAAACGTTTAAAGGAAAGAATTTTAAGTTGTAGAAAAAATAAAAAAATGTAAAAACAGGGAAATAAAGAAAAAAGTTAATACGTTAAAGGTATTTGCAAAATTGATGAAGAAACGTGATGATATAATGAGCAATTTTCAACGGCGCACCGTGTAATTTCCATCTATTGTGTCGTGATACTTATACCTTATAATTATGCTCCATTAATTTTATGTTTGCACTCAACTCGGAGGTTAAATGTCATCAAACTGCGAACAAATTACGAAACATTAAAAAAATGGAATATTTTTAAGAAAAATTTAATCTATTAATTAAAAATTAAATATTTAATCTCAAGTTATTGTTTAAAAATTAAACTTGATTATAAACAAATATTTAGATCACATTAAACCAATTCCTTATTTAGTAAAGTCTTGATATTATTTCAAATTAGGACGTTATGCTAATACCACTTTTTATTCTTCACCTTGATTGACCAGTAACGGACCTCACCTGGATTATAATCTAAAAAAAAAGCTTTAAACCATCCTACATTCACCTCAAAAGACATAATTCCAATTATTCAATATGCAAATTCCATATCATTTGTCACCTTTTAGCATTTATCGCGGTCACTTGGATTTTTATCAACCGCAGTAGCAGAAGCTGTCAATCGAATATTTTTCATTTTTAAAGATTATCGGTATGTACTATAAAAACTAGAATATATATTTACAACATACCTCAAATACGGAACTCGGCGCCTGAGTGCCTGAGAAGGGTGTGGTCAGGTGGCATTTTAGAACTACGTTGACACAATCGGAACGTGCCGAGTGTCTACTCGAGCGTGGGCGAATTGTGGGGACAAGAGAGGGAAGGTAATAATGGATAAACACGAGTTAAGTGTATTTTCTTATCCAACAAGAAAATTAAAGATTAGTTTAAGCCCTTGTTTGATTTCCTTTGAGAAACAAGGCTAATCCCCTTCACAATAAACAACGTTTCACTTGACTTTCTCAGAAAAAGATTTTTAATGGAGAGAAAATTGACTTTATTTTTGAAAAAAATTTTTTAAGGGAAAAAAAAGAATTGAAAAAAAGGCCTTAACCTTAATTCATTAGATTACACAATATAGGTTAATGAAATGATTGAGTAGATTTTGACTAGAGATTATTATAGAAAAGAGAAATTGAGGTAAAATTGCATAAAATTATTAGTTGGGAAACAGGGTTTTGCTCTAATTGTACTTTTCTTTGACTTGGCCTTTTCTTATTACATTTTTTTCATTTCTAGAGCAAATTTTTCTATACTCCGACAGGGTCAGGGCTCCATATACTATTGTCCTAATAAATTTAGGTTAAAGCCTGCGCCTGCAGCTTGTAATATGGTTTAGATACAATGCTCAACTTAAGTAAAAAGTTAAGTGCCACTCCCATAAGCAGATTTGTCAATTCTTATATTTATCTTGGAAATTAATTGCGTTTATTGAATATATAAATTGAAAGTAAAAAATAAAATCTCGTATAAAATTATTTTTTTTTAGTTGATTTCAATTTTTTTTAAGGAGGGAAAAGTTGAATTTTAGTTATATTAATATTTATTGAGTACAAACATTAATAATTCTCTTGGGGTGTTGATTAGTGCAATTTTTTTCACATGGCTCGGTTTTTCCCCACACTAGTGTCGTGGCGAAATGCGGAAATAAGGGGGCGACTAATTTTTTTTTAACTAACTTCCCACGCCCTTCACTTTCATTTTATTTAGGTTGCGCGCATGCGTACAAAGCTGGTGCACTGAATTCGCGGTTTGTATAAATACCTGCGAGGAAATGAATAAAGCAGTTGAGTAGAGTTTGAGTTTGAGATTACTACTGGACAACATTTACTAAGAAAATGATAAGTCAGGTAAAAGATTTTCACTTAAAATCAATTCATTTTTACTTTATAAATTTTACTTTTCAGATTGTTTGCGTTGCTGCACTTGTTGCACTCGTATCTGCTGCAGATTACAAACCGGAATATGGCGGACATTACGGTGGAGATGGCGGACATTACGGACATGGTTATGATGATCATCACCAGGTAAAATGCATTTATAATTATTTAGTATAGTTTTATAATAACTAAAAAATCTAATTTGTTATACAAATTAGGATATCGATTATAAATTTAAATATCTTGTAAGCGATGACCACACTTACAATTACCAAACTCGGGATGAATACAAAGATGGCAAAACTATTCATGGAAGTTACTCACTTGTGGAACCTGACGGCTCAACACGTATTGTTAAATACACTGCTGATGAATATGGATTCCATGCTCAAGTTGATAATGATAAGCAATACAAACCTTCTTATGGAGGTGGTCATTCCGATTACAAACCTTCTTATGGAGGTGGTCATTCCGATTACAAACCTTCTTATGGAAGTGGTCATTCTGATTATAAACCATCTTATGGAGGTGGTCATTCCGATTATAAACCATCTTACAAACCGTCTTATGAATACAAACCATCTTACAAACCGTCTTACGAGTACAAACCATCTTACAAACCGTCCTACAAGCCTTCTTATGATTACAAACCAACTTATGACCACAAGTCAGCTTATCCAGTTCATTCCTACGAACCTAAGGGATATTATTAAATTGAAAGCTTTAAAAATGCCATGAAGTAATTTGTCTGAGATATATATACCATCAAAACGTTGTTTAGCCGTGTGTAAATACATCATTTTCGCTATTACGTATTTATTATGACAATAAAATTATTTAAATATGTATTTATTGTGGTATAAAGTTGTTATTTTTTATTTCTACAACTTTTCTAAGCCGATGAAATTTAAAAGGAAGAAATTTAAATGGAAGAAAAAATTAATTTCATTTCCCGTTTCATAAAAATTGAAAAAAATATTTTGAATTAAAGTTCAAAATATGTACAGTTATGCAGCAGATGTTTTTCTAGCGTTAAAAATATAATTTAAATTGAAAAGGAAGAATATTATTCCAGTTTCTAGACATGGTAATAAATAATTTTTGCTAACGCTATTGCATTTTAAAGAAGCAACCCCTTGAGCACGATGAGCTTTACTGTATAATTCTAAAAGGTCGACGCCATTATTAATGTGAACAATGAAGAAATTCAAGAAAAAGAATAATAATTGTGTAATCTTTATGTAATTGTGTATATTTTGTGTAAGTATGTAATTTAAAATAATAAAATATTTATCGACGTACGACTTTTTATTTTAAAAGCAAAAACCATCCAATTTTTAAAACAAAATTACATTTTAAGCATGACATCCGTCCTTCTGAATTGCGTAGCTGTGTGCAAACTCAGCTGCAGTGTGATATAATGTGCCATCAACACCTCGGAATTCGTGGTGTTTCTCGTTGTTGAAATCACCGCACAACCCGCATTGAACTCCATGGTACAAATTGGATACCTACAGTAAAATAAACAAAAAAACCGTATAAAATAACAATATTCTAACCCAAATTATAATCACCAAATCATTATACCTTGATTATAGCTTTCCTGCCATCAAAGTAAACCTTAAGACCAGATATTTTAGATTCAACAACGTATCCAGTGTATTTGTCATAAACAGCAAAAATATCTCTCTCATGATCTTCCTTAATGTATGCGTGTTCGCCATCTTGAAGAATGGCAGCTCCATCAGCATAAGCAACTAATTTGCCTCCTTCTGGTTTAATTTCCACGTAGTGATTGTCCACAACCAATTTCAGTGCCTTTGAGTATTTTCCATCCTTTACAGCCTTAAAGAGGAGAAGAACGTTTTCTCTGAGACAATTAGCCACCGCAACATGATAGCATTCGCCCAATGGGTATTTGTATTTGACTCCATCAAGAGTGTAGACGTAGTCTCCGCTCAAGAAACACATTGCTAAATATAAATATCAAAAATTATTTATAACTGAAAATTTAAAAACAAATTTGATGAATTTAAATTCAAAACTCACGTCGTTGAATTCTCGCTGCTCGTCTCAAATAACGGGACCAAAATGATTCAACAACTGTAACTGGTTCGTAACGTGGAATAACAGACGGGACGAAGATTTTATGATAGTGAACTTGTTCATGAGGCCTGCTGATATGGACATCGAGAATGGGTTGGTAGTAAGATAGGTTGGCTTCAACTCTGATGTGATTTTCTTGAACTTTGGTATCAACATCACGATCAATTTGCAAGTTGTTGTAATATTTATGACGGAACCACAAGTAGATATTCTGGAAGAATTCCTTTACTTTTGGGTTAACATTAGCATCGTACTCAACCTCCAAATCTAAATGGTCCAATCGTCCTTGATCTTTCTTCACGAGCCAGCAAGCATAACTGTATTCATATCCTTTAGCGTAATGCTCCTTGCACTTCTCGTAAATGTACAACTTCTCGTGGTCGATACTCTTTTGTTCCTCGCTCTTGGTCAAATGTGCCTTAATCGTAATTGTTTTTGCTGATCCTTCACAGTCTTGTCCAACCTTCAAAGTGCCTTCATAGTCGATCTTCGCTTCTTTTTCTGGGTGCAATGGATTAGCTATAATGGAATTGCGTCCATGAACATGGGCTTTCGACTCGTAGCATACTTCGTATGGTTTGTCGTCATAATTGGGAATCGCTGATCGTTTGAAGTGGAAGTTAAGATCACGGTGATCAGTTACTGGCCAATTATGATCGACTTCGAGTTCTACTTGCCACTTTCTTTCAGTGGGGCCCTTGGCAGTGATGTCTAATTTACAATTTTTAGTTGTCCATGCTTGTTTATCATCTGCAATATAAATTTTGTTACAATTTGAGCAAGGTTTTATCATTTATTTTATTCTTACCGCTCTTTTCTTTATTGTATCTTTCAGTTCGTTGGAAATGTGTGTGAACTTCAGTTGTTGGGTTGGTTGTGCTTCGTTCGAATCGAGCACGGAAATGGAATGGTCTTGCAGTT
>JAQFZN010000068.1:0-63970 GCA_034687075.1 Geophilus carpophagus | reverse complement strand
CGTTTTGTCGCGCGACTATTTGGGGGCGCCCTTATGTCGCGCGACGTTTTGACGGCGACCTTTTGACGTGGAATCTTATTTTAGTGCCACCATCAGCAGCGACGCTAACGTTAGTAGCGAATTTTAGTGATATTTTTAGCTAGTATTAAATGATTGGTTTAAATATTTACAGGAATATTCCTGTAATCTGTGGTCTTGCATCCATAGTTATGCTGTATTGATATATTGATAAATTCAAAAAATTAATTTTATTATAAATTTATCTAAATAAAATTTTAATTTCTCTAGGATAATGATAAAAATTTGTGATTTCAGCATGGCAGTAAATCGCTGTTACCTGAACAGATTAGCATTAACAATTGCGATAAAACGTAGATGTTTAGCGATCTTTTTTTAGTAGCGCTGCCAATCCTGCCGACTATGAGAAAACAACCACTAAAGTTACAAATAACGGAACCTACATGATATATGTGTTGATTAAAAATGTATATGGGCATCATTTGCATTTTTCCATGCTCTAAAAAAATAGATATACTGTATTTAATGCATTTCTGATCTTGAAATCAAAATTAATGTTAATTTTAAGAATAAATGAGCAAAATTGGATTATAGTCACATGAAATCCAAATTGCTGCCTCAAAATGAAGAATAAAATGGAAAAACAACACCAACCGTCATTTATCAATAATTGAAATCTGGCAGAATCTGATTTCAATTTTCATAGAATTTAGAATAAAGATCGACAATTTATAACTAATGGTTTTACTTTTTCGTTACACTGTGTATAATCTTAAAATGGGTTTACTCCGTAATAATACACCGGAAATACTCTTTAGGTATATTTTTAGTATGTGACACATGATTTTTCTGTAGTTGTTAATCTTTATCTTTTTCAGTTTTCTTTTCTTTTTTTCTCATTTTTTTCTTAACAAAAAAAACTTTTCTAATGCCATTGCCTCTGTAGTTAATCCATCGGAGTCGTTGAATCAGCGAAGTTTTTAGATGTTGTGTTTTTGTATTCAGCTGATAGCGCAAAGTCCATTTATATTTTTTTTCTAGTTTCTTGCAAAAGGAAAAAAGTAAGTTAGGCTGAGAATAATGTTTGCACCAGGCAGTAAAGGTGAATAAAAAAATAAAAATTGAAAATTATGATCTTTTGGGTGTAGTTCCATTTATTTTTTTAAAAACTTTCGTCTTTAACCCTAGCTATAAATATGAAAAATAAATTTTTAAAAATAAAAAATTGTCTCTATTTATTTCTCTTCTTCTCTCTAATACTGAAAACGAGTCATCAACATGATAAAGTGTATCGGAAAACAAATTTTAGAGGGAAAAGAAGTGAAAAAGATAAGAAAATGACAAATGACACCCCTCACATTTTGACTCTATTTGCAGTGAGTGACTGCTAATTGACGCCCCCTCTATTCCATAACGGTAAAGCGTCAGTTTTAATAAAGAATAATCCTAGCGTCGCATCCCATGGGACACCTCGACAGGTCCAGCTCGGAGCAAAATTGAATTTTTATGCTAAGCCGGCAGCAGGCATGGCAGTTGCTCGCTGACCTCGTCTCTCGTCAGTGCGCGCTTGGTCAGTCGGGAGGTTCACTCACCTTCCTTTTACCTCTAAGTGACCAAGACGAGCTGTCTCTACTCGTGCCCTTCCTATTGACTTTCCTCTAAAACAATTTCAGCTTGAAAATGGACTCACTAAAGTTTACTGCTCACGAGCTGTGCATGACGCCATTTTGAAAAAGAAAAAAAAAAGAAAAAAAATCCGTACTGCATCATGTGTGGCTCATCGAAATTTTAACTTGCAAGACAACGACCATGTCGTTTAGTCGAGGGGTGCGCGAAATAGTGTTTGAAATGCGATTGATCTAATGTTGTGGAAAGAGAAAGATCGGTTGTGTCATCTACAGACCACTGCACTCGTCTTGTTTGACAAAAGACTAACTTATAGCATTTGTTACGAATATATATATATATATATATATAATAAGATTTTTTTATTTTATTTTTATATATTTTTCTCTTTTTTATTGGTTGGATCGATTGTAAGTAGGGAAACAGCTTTAATAAATGAGCTCACGTGTGGCTAATTCAACCATGTTGTTAGACTTGTTGGTTTGAATGGAAATGTGTTGTTTTTGTGGATGTAAGCAAAGATGTTTTTTAAAAAAATCCCATATTTTGATTATCTTGCATTTTTTAGTGAAGAAAAGCAGAGTAGGGAAGATGGTTGCAGCTGATAGAGCTGTCATGCTCACCCAAAGTGATTGGCGCATGGGATTTTAGGCATTGGTCACGTGATGGAGGGAGACTAGGACTTAACTGAAGGGGGGAGTGGACGGATAGCAAGGTTTGAGATAGCCAGTCGATGCTATGGCAACGTGACCAGCATCCTGGATGACTCGAAATGGTTGGTTGAATAAAGAAGTCGAGAGGGAGGGGGGAATAAACGAAGAGGGGAATTAAGATCACATATTCTTCGTCTCTCTTCTTCCACCACTTTTTCAGTGTGATATCAGGTGCAATTTCTTCCGTTTCCTCCTAAAGCCGTAAGCTGTAGCCGTTTCTAAAACACAAGAGAAAAAAAGAGAGGGGATGAAAGTATTTATAAGGAATGGGCGATTAAATGGACCAGGAAAGGGAGGTTGGACTTTTTTTTCCACTTTGGAAATTGCTTCTTGGCATGTGAGCCGGGTGATTTTTCATTGTGCGAGTTTTTCTCTTATATTTTTTTGTTCAAATATATATCTCCCGAACCGATTTCAGTTTTTGTTTTTGTCTAATGAAAAACGAAAAGAGCAAATCTTTCTTCATTCTGATCGTTTAGCTTTAATTGATTGTGATTTATATCTATTTATTTTGTTGTTATTATTATTTTAAAAATATATTCTATAAATAATAAAATTAATACTCATTATGATGACTAAAAATTGTTAGTATCAATATTAATTAAATAATATGTACGGTATGACCTTTCGATTTTTAGCACCTCAAATCTCTACTATCAAACTTGCTGCTAAGCACTTGACTGTTGCTAGGTGCCATGTTGATGAGAAGTAGTCTGATTTCGAAAATTGATCGGCGTGACTTGAAATAAATTCATTCAATTTTCGAGCTCTTTTAGAAAAGTTTAAATTAATTTAACTGAAAATATCGGTATAGATGGAAATCGAATTGAAATTTGATTAAAAAACTCAATTAATCGAATTTTCACTCACTTTCTATATGAAAATGTATTTACGTCTAATTGCTTTTATTTATTTATTTATTTATTTATTTATTTTCCTTTTTTTTTCTTTTAGTTGTGCACGCATTTTATATTGCAATTGATAAAAACCTCTTGTGCGTGTAGTGGAGTTTTATAAATGGTTCGTTTGCTTGGCTTTTTCTCGTTTATCATGAGCAGGATACAGTCTCAGTTGGGCAGGCTGTTTATAAAATGAAATTTATTATTTCAATTTAGAATCCCCTGGAATAACAGATGCCAAATGAATTGAAAAGGGAAAAAAATTGTCAATTTAATTTATAAACAAAAATAATTGACATGTTTATTAGTACCTAATATTGTGGTGTAATCAAATTGAAGAGATTAATTGTCTAGTTTTTTAATCTTTTTTTTCCTGTATTTTTCACATTGTTTTTGACTGACATCTTGATGCGGTTGTCAGCTTGGTTTCTCTGGTCGTTCAGGGATCCCCTCTGGCTTTAAAGTAGCATAGAAAGTGCATCTTCTTTCGAATCCATTCTTACATCTTCACATTCCCCTTGTCGTCTCAGTTTCACTACTTTTTTTAAGAGGAAAAAAGTCACAAAAGACAGTTGCATCTGATGAACTTTGCTCTCAGACATTCTCAAATGTTGCTATACATGTAAAAGTGAACGTTTTGGCTTTTTCTATTTCAATACTAATATTAATACCTTTCTTCTATTTCACTGAAAAATTATGTAAAATATTTCTAAAAGTATTCCACATGCTTTTTTTCATTTACTTCGTCGCAGAAAAATAAAAAGAGAAAAAAAGGTGAGATTTTTTTACTTTATTTAATAAAAAGGATGATATAAGATGATATGTCAGTGTTATAAAATATTTGAAATGAAATGAAATTGCAAATATAATATAACGTTAAAAGTAACAATATTCTATTATAAGCCAATTGGGAGAGAAAAACAATTTTTACGAAAGATAATTTGAAACAGTTTTATTAATATAAATTTCTGCATTAAATATCTGAAAGTTATCGATAATTTCCACACCATTCGTGGGAATTTTGACTAGGGTTTCACACACTACTATTATTTTATTTGATTAGAAAATTGTACGTACTTATAAATTTACTTGAGAATTATTTGGGGGGAATGTTTTTATTTTGTAATGAGTAACAAGTGTATAGTGTATACTTCACAGTTTAATAAATAGGCCAGTTTTAAGTTTAAGCAATGGAGGTCGCCACTTGTATGACAGTTGGTTTAGTAACGTCTCACGGATTAAGGATCTCTGGATCAATATTTGCTTTGGCTTGCTTCACTTTATACTCAGATTGCTGTCTTCTTCTTTTCCTTTTTCCTTCTTTTTTCTCTGTTCCCATTGGCTTTATCTTCTCCGTTATTGAAGCAAAGCACTTTGCCATCGTAATGGGAGACTGAAGATACCAATTGCGAAAGCTGAACCAATTTTGATGTCGTTCTATTAAATTTTGCTCAATTGATATGTGCAAAAGTAAAATAAAAAATTATTATTTAAATATTATTTTTATTTAATAATATTTTAAAAAAAATTGTTTAATTTAAAATAAGCACATTAACAAAAAAAAAAAACTTTAATTTTAAGATTGAATTCACTATTAATAATTCTCGTTTTTCCAAACAATGTATTATTTAATATTTATATATTAGAGTTTTTTGCCTTAAGTAAGTTTTATTTGCAATTTAGATCATCGTTCTTCATATCCAGGATGGCGTTTTTATTACCAGCTGAATTTCATTACGTTTTCTTGAATATTTTCTACGTTAGTGAGTTTGTATATGGTGGTCCTGAGCATATTCTGAGGGAATTTGGCTTGTGAGAGAAAGGCGTGTCAACAATGCGCGCTCTCTTCGCAGAGACTTGCGTTTTAATTTGGTGGATATTTTGTGTGTGGGGCTGTCATCGCAACTGTGACACGAGCCTAAATCGAGATGACCCGTTGCTATGGCAACCTGCGTTCTACGAGCGTTACTTTCTAGCATTGCTTTTTTAGACAAAATGACACTCTCCCATTTCTTTACCCTTCAAGTTATCTCTTTTTAATCGGTAAAATTACAACGCGCGATTAAGATGTGTGACAGAAGACGAAACAGGAAATTTAATCGCTTCCAATTTTTAGAGTTCACGTAGTGAAGAAGAGCTTTAAATAATATTTCATGCATTAAGTATTAACTAGCAGACACCCGCAGAACATCTGCGAGCTAGTTTTCTGTCAAATGTGGAGAGACTTTAACAATATCGGTTATTTGTTAAACTGTGATTCATCTCTACTGGAAGCTGTGAACTTGTTGCAGTTTGGTCACAATACATATGACAAATATGCTTGTTTTAGGGAATTGCAGTGTATAATTAACAAATGCGCATCTTCTCTCCTAAAGGTGTTCCTTTTCTCTCAATGTAGTTCGTGCTAGTTCTCTTACATTTGGTGAAAAATTATTTTCCATTTTTGTCCAATTTCTTCCAATTAACTTCCCATTGATACCCTCCTTAAGTGTTGTGTTTGTCATCTGTGAATGTGCAAGTTTAATTTTTATATTTTTGTTTATTTCATATGTTTCTGGAATTTCTACTAAGGAACAGCTTTCACATTGGAATAATATATTCACAGAAATATGTGAAATGGCCTGGTTCATTAGAAGTTTTCTTCTGATTGTAATTATTGTGCTCTCACGTGTGATTTATATAAAAAGTGGTGGAATCAAATTGCATAAAAAAATTGTTTGATTGAATTTTCATTCAATTGCTAAAAAAAGTCACAAAAATTCATTCACATTCATGTGAATGATATAAAATTATTGCTTTTCTGTTTTATAGAGAAAGAAATAATATTATTTTTAAATATTATTTTGTACTTGGCATTTATCTTTGAGGTGATTCGAAAACTTCTTTCTATTTGTGAAATTTGGATTGTTTTGGGCTGACAGTGCAATGTGTTTAAGTACATTTTGATAGAATCATAATGTGTAAATAATTTATTATTACTTCCAGTCTTTAAGTTGTAGGAATTGAAATTAATTCTAGTTTTTGCGTGAAACATAAATAAAAAGAGATTAAAATTATGTACAAAATATACATAGTTTTAAAGGTGGTTAAGATTGGAAACTGATGATTCCCTCCTTAAATGACTAAATGTGATACGAAAAACCTGTATATTTAATTTTGCTGCTATAATTAAACAAATGAAACGCCACCCAACAAAACCTTCTTATCACTTGACTGTTTTGTATTCAATCCCTTTCTATTTCAATTCATTTCGATATTTTATTTTCTATATATACATTTATTTTTAAATTTAAAATCGAATGTTTAAATACTGTGACGTGTAGCTCATTGTTTACTAGAGCTACGCAACCACGATTCAAATTTCCTAACGGAAATTCCATTCCCACATTTGATTTATTTTCACTCGGAACATCAATAATCAACATTTCAAATTCAAGCTTTGAATTTATTTCACTTTAAATAAACTCAACTTGTAATTTATTTTTCTTTATCCAGAAGGAATTCACTTTTTTTTTTTGGTTCAAACATTCCAAATATTTTTTTGTGTCAAATTTAAGATATAAATGTATTTATAACTGTCTACGTGTATATACATACATAATTTAAACGAAAATGCTTAATTATTCTTTTATTTTGTTGCTTTTCTTCATATCGACCATAGTAAGAGAAATGTTAGGATGAGACTTCTTTTGGACCTTAAAAGGAGTCGTATTTCACCCGCAGCTACAACCACTACTACTCGGTGTGAGAGACGAAACGTGCAGTTCTCATCCTTCCACCCACCTCTTCTCTGATCCCTTCTCTACGTTCTTTCCCTTCTCGAATGCGACGGAGACAAAATTAGAGACACGCTCTAAGAAGCTCCGCCTTCGACTCTTGAAATGGCTTCACTGCCTTGCATCCCATTGACTTTTGTTTGCTTCGTCTCTATTCCCCCTCCCGTGCTCTTCTCTACTTCATTAATTTCCTTTGACTTTTATTTTTTCTAAGAAGGTTTTCGCACTTTTTCTGATTTATTTAAAAAAAAGAAGAAGATTTTTCTATTTATTTTACTCGGTTTCGTATTTTTCTGTATAGTGCTTGGCTTTTTCCTCGATAAGAAGCTTTTCGCAAGAAATACCACGTGTGTTCTACGCCCTCTGTGGATAATGAAAGGATGCACGTGGGTGGGAATTTGGACACCTGGTTGGTAAACGAAAACAAAGAACGGAAAGAAAAGCTTAGAGGCCAGAGAATAGATTTGTTGAGAGACAAGTCGACCAAATGCCGATTGGATGGAATCGGAGCGCAATCGGTCGACAAAATTTATTAGAGGGTTAAATTAGTAAACTAAATGCAGGTGTTGAGTTTCGTTTCGACATGTTCCATTGATTTTTGCACCTCCGATTGTAGGCTGCGCGTGAATAATTGCAGTTTGGGCTCTTTGAAGAACTGAACTTATAAATGATTAGTGAAAAGTGACGTCATAAAGAATGAGGTACATCATTAAATTAGAAGGATTGCTGATTTTCCTATATGGGCTCGTTTTTTTCTTGTGCTCTTCCATCTCGTTGCTAGGGTAACTGCGAGAATTAAGTCAATATTTTTCACCGAAGCTGCTGATTGTGGTCTGAAAAGAACTTTGCTTAAAGATTGAAGGAAAAATTATTTAAAAATTTTCATTATCGATTATTTTTATTTGCCCTTTTAATGAAAAATATAGCTGAGGGTAATAATATCGCAATATTAAATACCGCATATTACAGGTTTGCTAATATATAAAAATATATTTATATATTGTAATAATTAAAGCTGTAAAGAGCAAATAAAATTCAAGAAAGGTTGCTATTTTAATTGTTTCTATTTTTTATTTTATTTTTAAACTAATGCATTGTTTCATTTACCGTATAACTTTTTTTAATGTGTTTGGCATTACATGTATTGTTTTGATGGCAGGTGATTGTTGAAATTCAATAAGGGGCGCAGTCATTAAAAACTAACAACAATGACTTTAATTACTCTAATCATTATGAACATCAAATCCAAACATGCAGAATAAAAATATTAAACTAAACATAAAATACCACCCTGTTCTAGCTTCGAAATGACATTCCACAAATCTCGACCTCTTCTTGGGCCTTAAGTAACCACTAATGAGTAAAGACGAGGAGGCATCTTTAACAAGGAAAGCTGAAACATTAAAACGTATCCCAAAACTAAAATTCCAAAACATTGCACACAGTGAAAAAATTGCAAATATTACAGAAATTTACAATATTTTGCAATATCTAAAAGTCAATATAAATACATTTGGTAACTTGTTTCTCACAAAGAATAGATTCATGTCTCTTTTTTTTTTAACATTTTCTTTTCTTTTCTAGTTGTGTTTTTTTTTTTTTTTAGCTTTGCCTTCTCTCTTATTTTTTAAGTCATTGCAAAAACTGAAAAACTCAGCTACTTTTTTTTTTTTATTTTTTTAATACTCTCTGGGCTTGGGGCCAAGTCATTCAGCTTTAGAATCTTGTGTTTCACTCTGAAGATGGAATTTGATTGTTTTCACACTTACGAAAATAAGAAAGGAAAAAATACAATAAAAAAAAATATTATTATTATTATTGTTTTTATAATTACAGTATTATTATAATTATTAATTATTAATTATTATTATTATTATTATTATTATTATTATTATTATTATTATTATTTTCTAACTATAAAAGGAAAAAAAACACTTTTCTCTAGTTTTATATGATTCATTTTTTAGGTTTGTTATTACTGAGAGCGCTTTAATATTTTTTTATATTTTTATCATTTCATTAGAATGGACTCGAATAGGCGTGTTGTAATGAAATCGATCGAACCTCCAACTCTCCTTTCTCTCTCTTTCTTTCTCATTCCCGCTCTTTTAAGTTTCTCTATACTTTTGCTCTGGTCGTTGCTCGTCTCTGGTTTTCACAGTTGAAAAGTCACGCCAACTTCTCGTACAGTAATCGTTCTCTCGAGATTTCCGGTGCACTGTTTCCGGTGGTCGAAAGATCAGGAAGATGGTGTTACCCTGGCAACCACATGCTTCGCGTCCCATCACACAAAGATTCAAGTACAGTAAGGAAGAGGAGAAAAAACAATAACCGTTAAAAATGATGACTTACATATTGAAAGGGTAATTTGAAAATTGATTGAATAGTGAGTGACAGGTGGTGAGTAAATCTATTGATTAAGGAATCAATATGAGGACACGCTGTGTTGACCAAGTTACGTCATGTGTGTCCTCTCTCGTGCATCAGTTTCAATTATTTACGGTGTCTGAGCAACTGCCTCTGGATAACTGTGGGGGTTGATGGAAAGGAAAAGAAAGAAATATGGGAACAAAGAAGAAATTATTTTCTCTTGAGTGTATTAAGGGTGAAAGTGTAACTCTTTTTATACAAGAGGTAAATATTTCGGTTATTTGGGGGTTCTTTTTCGATATCGTATGAAGAATAGTAAACAAATTTGTTGAAATGCGATACGACTGAGAAATCTATTTATTGCAATGTTAAGAATTGAGCTTGCAGGTAAAAGGAGTTTGTAAGCAGACGATAGAGTATGTCAATAATTTGAAAGACATGATGATGATAACGGTGTATATAAATATTGGCATACTGAAATGCAGTTGCAAGAATCTAGCGATTTTCGTATCAGAAATTTATAAAGATTCGATAAATATTGATTAAGTGCATAGAAAGATAAATGAATGAACTAAATTGAAAATTTTTGTTTTGTTTATTAAAGGAATAAAAACTTTTTGTTTTATTGCCTGCTAATTTGATGTGGTCTTTGCTAGCTTAAGTACTTTTTTTTAAAATGGCAGAATTCAGCTGGAGAATGTTTCAAAAATAGGAAACGAATAAATTTTAAGTGTTAATATGCTATTGGTTTTGGCACATATTTCTGACATTTTCTGTGATGTATTGTTAAATAAAGTGTGTTTGTTTACAGACGTCTATTTTCTATTCTTTTTGGACTTATCTGTGCAGTGATTGAATTTAACTTTTAACATACATTTTTCAGCAGATAAAGCAGTGTAGAGGAATGAAGAGGAGAGGGATGTTTTACTACCATCACGGTAACTATGGTCACTTGACAATTCGGCTTTGTAAATTCGGTATTGGATAATTTGGAGTAATGCAAAAAATTTAATTATTAGGTTAAGTAAGGTTATATGTTTACATATGACATCTTAAATATTTGACGTTGTGTTTACTTAGGGTAGTTATAATTCAATATAATGGTGACTCATGTTATTATCTGAGGAAAAGTACGAATATCTTAAAAGTGTCTGAAATGGTGCTATTAGAATAGGCAATTTGGGTGATTGGAAGGAGTCCAAAATTGAACTGAACAAGCAACACGGTAAAGTTATAAAAGTCAAACTTTACGACAAGAGCGAGATTCGAATGTTTATCTGTAAATGAAACAGACTCGAATGAATGCAAAGTATACGTTGAGTAGCATAATAGGAAATGGGAGAAACTTCTCTCAGATGCATCCACTGATCGGTTGGTTACACGCTTGCCTCTTTTAATCTGGGACAGAAACTCATTTCCGGTCAACAAATATGTTTGTGTAAAGGGCGGGGATTTATTTCGATTAACTCTCATCATATACGCGTGTCATGCAGGGAACAAAAGCAGAACGGTAAAAATAACTTTGATGTCGATTGTCAATTGAGTAGTGGACACGAGTTTGAGTTAGTGAAAATGATCGAACTCGCGTGCAGGCGTTGGTACCTTTTGTGCTAAGCTGTCCCTCCCTTCTGACACTTGGGTTTTCAGTCTAGAAATGTGTGCAACGTTTTGAAGGTCGTTGTAACGAGTGGCATGCTGATAGCGGGCAATTAATGGCGAATCAAACTATAGGGTTGGCCCAAGGGAGGTTCGTCCACCCTCTCGTAATTAACCGATCGAACAGGTGTGCAGGTGGTGATAAAGTGACAGTGTGCATTAAAACTTTGCCACTTTATCGACTTTTATTAATTGGATGTGCGATATTATTATTAATTCATTAGTCGATTAATTGGAATCTATTTTTAAAAAAAAAACGCTTAGATGAATATTTAATTAGTTAAACAGGTAGAAATGATTTACTTTGCACTTGCTGGATAAACTTGCCGATCCCTGGAGTAGAACGAACCACCAAACAACTCCTATAATTAACTGATTTGATTAGTACATGACTAATAATATTTGCAATTAATTTTCTTCTATATAATTAGTTTGCTTTCTCCATCTTATTTTGATTGCAATCACCTTTATACTACGAATTTATAATTGAGCAATTTTCATTTCGTTCTATAAATTTGCGTGTTTGAGCATGCGCGTTTGCACTTCACACGCCACATGTCATTTTGTCTCTATCTAAAATACCGATTGTTGAGAAATGAATTTTCAATTAACAATGAAAGTATCGCATTTAATAATAAGTTTTTCATTTTTTTATTTTATTTTAAAAAGAATTATTATTTTATTTGATTTAATTCATTACGACTTCCTTTTGAGATAGGAGCATGCGCACCGACTTCCGCCCCACTGGTTTTTATGGCATCAATCCGGTCACATGGACATGAGCTTGGCATTTTCTATTGCCTCCTAATGGCAGTTTGGTTTCACGAGGGGCCGCTCATTAGAGAGTAAGGGTGCCACTCATCTCCCCTATATCTCTTTTCTTTTCTATCATCAGTTGACTTTTATTTTTTTATTTTTTAGATTTTTTTCTATCTCTTTCTCTTCTTCACTATGCTCTTTTTATTCCATTTGGGGATTTGCGACACCTCAAATCCCCAGCCAATTGCGTTCTTGCTCTTTGATGGCGTTTCCCTCAGCACATAGGTTGTAAAACTGATCCATTGCTCATTCCTAGTTGGTTTTGAACATCACTTTTCTTGGTAATGAGTACGTGACTATAATAACGACTTATGGAAAATCGGCTTCTCTACATGGCTTTGCAGTTTAGGGGCAAAAGTTCAGTTTCAATTTGATTTTATTCGTTACATTTATTTTAGCATTATTATTAATAATTTAAGTTGCAATTTGATATAAGTCTGTGGTTGATGGGTATTTTGGTTGGTTTCTACAGTGCTTTTGTCTGAAAAGTAAAATAAAAGAGGGGAAAACGCAACATGCATTAAATATACACACGGAGCACTCGTAGCTAATGAATTAAATCAACATAACGACATCAGTACGATTCATTAATGAAGGAGGGATTCGTGCGTAGAGTGGAATTGCTCCAATACGGCTCCAATTTGACTGGATAAAAGCGTTATCATAGAAAGAATTTTTAACCATTTTGTTTCATGTATTAGTCATATTGCGTTGTCGATGAAATTTCTCGCAATGGTCACGCTCTTGTGTATATACTTCGTCTAGTTGCATTAATATAAATGAGTTTTAGTTTCTTTTTTTGTTAGAAACTAATTTCTTGATGAACAATTAATTATGACAAAAGGGGATCCATTAATGGACGAGGTAGTCGTGTCCGCGTTTTGTGTTGTTGTTAATGCGTTGTAGATGTAGAAATGAAATTACATTTGAGGAGGGTGAGGTCCATTAAGAACTCGCTTTTGCTTTGCTATGATTAAAAATAACGAAAAAAAAATTAAATTATACATTATAAATTATAAATATATTATATGAATTTTTTTACATATATCATACTTAATGTTCGTATAATTTGTTTAAAATTCATGCTGTTGATTGAACAACATTAGTTTCTAGATTATTATTGAAAGAGTAATCAATTTCTTTTTTTTATTGCACTAACACTTTTAGAAGAAAAAAAAATCAAAGTGCAATGATGTTCGTGTTGCTCTTTTTTTATACTTTTCATGTTTGATGAATTTCATTGCAAGACATTTAATTAAAATTTAATTTTTCTTGGTGGTTGAAGTAAAAAAAATAAGGGGATGGATGCAAGAAATCGAGGTATGGCATCAATTAATCTGTTGGAAAAAATCCATAACTGTTAGGTTGTTATGTTTTAGGTGTATAAATATTTGACAATAATTGGCAATTCCCGTGCCAAATAACTGCAGCTTGTAATGTCAGGTGTTTGCTCAGAGCCATCTTAATGTAATTTTAGGTACTTACAAAACTGCTATTTGATGCTTCAATGTTCTTCTATTAATCAGAAGGCTTCACTCTTGCTCCTGTATCATCAATCAAAGTATTTTATAACATTTATTTTTTCGTGCTAAAGTTTATGGAACCTAGAAAATAGCCAGTGTTGCATCCGCTACTTGAAAAAAATGTGAGTACGTTACAGGTATCGATCGAAATGATGATTATTTAATTATTTATCCAGATTAATAGTTTAATTGAGTATATAAAAATAAAGTTAAGTAACTGTACTGTACGAAACATTGAAAACACGATTAATTAACATAAAGTTAACGAAGTTAGCAGTAACTACGTTACATGAACGCTGACGCATGCAACCTGGTTGACCTTGCGATTTACGCATATCAATGAAGCTTGAACAAGGTGATTTTGGCAATCGCTTACTGCAAATCGAATGACCCGTGAACTGTAGCGTTCTACACCTTTCACCTCATGCTTCTAACAGTGAAGTTATTATGAATATAAAGATGCATCTTAAAACACGCGAGTAAATTTGAAACGATTTGTTAGGCCATTTTTCTATTGATTTTCAGAGCAATAAATTGGCACTGAAGTTGGGTAATAAAAGGTAAAAGGTATAGGACCGAACCAATGTCATTAATTGGCTGTTTGCAGTTTGAGATGTGTGTCTATATGCACAAACCCTCATTAAAAGTGAAGCGAAATATTAATGGGTTCAATTTTGCATTCCACTAATTAATCGCTGGTTCGAAGTGTACTTTATTATACGAACTGCGAAATTGATGCAACTTGAAAGTTTTTTTTCTAATATTTTGAAATGATTTGTGTGCAATTTCTTTAATGTAAAAGAAAAAGAACTATGGTTGTGATCTGTCAGTCTTTGTAATCTATTGTTGTTTAATGAGTCAAATCAAGTCGACCCCTGGCTCTTCTATCGCATTTCTCGGGTCTTGTGCGATCTACTCAATTGGTATATGTGAGTAAGTCCTGTGCCTGAATTGAATTTCCGGTCACTTGGGTGATGCTGCGCTTCCGGACAAAGTTGGTGGACTATCCGATATCCGTCCCCATGGGATGTTGGAAGAAATCCAGATGTAGGGGAGTGTTTGTAGGGGAAAGTGTTAGTCGAGCTGATGACGTGACTTTGCACTAGCAGTCATGAATTTGTTTTGACCTTAAATTTTGTGGTTGAGTGTACAATTTTTTTCCTGCTTTTGACCTCGTACATTTTCTGGTTCATGGAGCTCTGCGGATATAACTTGAAATAGGATTGAGATACGATTTTAAACGTTTTGACTTGTAAATAAGCTTAGTTGAAAAAATATCAATTTAATGTGAAAAAATCTTAAATAAATCAGATCCTTTTTAGCTATACAAAATGCAAATAGTGCCATTTACATTTTTTTTATTTTGTTGATATTATACAATTTGTAACTTAAATCTTGTGACTTTAATAATGCACAATCTTTTTATATAAATCCCATAATGTTATTAACTAATTATCATATTACAATTAATTTTTAGTTTTAAATTGATAGTGCAAGCAGTATAATATCGCATAACCGTATTTTCTTAAACCTTATTTGAGTGTCCATTGGTGGTTAAAACTGTGGTTTGAATTTGTCAGCTGATGATGATGATGATGAAAAGACGAGGGGGTTGGCAACCAACGAGAAGTGATTGGCAAATAAATTGGATTGTAGGTAATTGCTAAATTGGCCGTCGGTGAAGTAGGGGGATTCTAATTTCAATAAAAATTTGCAACGCTTTCTATCCTCAAACTTTGCTAGAAAATTATTTGCGAAATTGACAGGCGCGTGCCGGAAATGATGGCCAACACGACGTGGCTATTTTCCTTACTTATTATTATATATGAACGATGCCAATTTCTTTCATCGTGCCTTATCTTTCACAACCATTCTGCCCGGATTAGCCACTTTTTCTTTTTTCATTTAAATTTAGGACTCGTATGCAAATCGATTTTTCTGATGGATGTGTTGAAAACCAGTATAGAAAAGAGTAATTACGCGTTGTTGGTCCTCAAATATCTTTTTTTACTTCTTCTTCATTCCATTTTCTGACTTGAATAAGCCCCAATTTTTCACGGCATCGCCCTCTGTCTTGGCTGGCCATTTGAGCGCCGCCATTTTTATCGGATCCCTATCATCACTTGCTCGTATCCGAACCTCGTTATAAGAATTGCAGATTTTTTTTTACTATTTTAACTTTATGTTGTCGAATTTTTGTTCTCTATTTTCATTTCAAATGTCGACTTAAATTACATTGATTTACTTGTCGGTGGTGTTTGCTCGATGTTCTAGCTCATATTTGCGAATTTCACTACAACGAGATGCTCTTGAATAACGGAGACTAGGCACTTGGCTGGTCATCAAAGATGACGGCAATAGAGAGAGTGAGAGAATGCGGACGCGACTTCTACTCCCCACCCCGCGTTCACTTGGCGTCCGCCCTGCGTCTCAGATCAATCGGCAAAGGGCGCTGGTGCTTGTCTTGCAGCCCAAATTGTGTTTTATTTGGACTTGAGACTAGCATTGAGCCCCATTTGCACCAAACTGAGCCAACTCCTTATCGTCAAACGGATTTCTTCAAAGATCGTAACTGACTTCAGCCGGAAAACTTTCGACCTTTTTTTTCTGGGTAGTTATTTTTTTTTTACTCGCATCACTTGATGTTATTAGTACTTCGTGTCCACTTTCCCATATACGTTTTTCAACGAATTTTGCTTTGATAAAGTCAAGTTGATGGTTTTCCATTTATTTTAGAACTGTTTTCCGGTTTGGTTCTCGATTCAATGAAAGATATCGCCAATTTTATTTCACTTTTATTTTTTATTTTTTTTTTGTGAGAAATAAATTGGTTGAATAATTTTTTTTATTTAATAGAAAAATGGGGTTTTTGATAGGTGATTTAAAATGAAACGACAGTTGAGTCCAATTGTGTTAATGAGCAGGGAACAAATTAGTTTAGTGATTTAACTAAACTCCAATTCTATTTACGTTTCACAGAACCTACAATACGGCAACCGTTTATCTCTTCCAGATCGTTACTAGTTCTTGTTTGACTTTTCTAAATGACTTTTTCAATCGTAATAGATAAGCCTAATGGACGGCAAGACTTTTTTTTATATTAAATTTTTAATTGATTCGTTGTTCACTTTCTTTTTCTATTTAAATAAATTTGACTTTCTGCTTCTGGATTTCAATTTGCCAACTCTTAAGATAAACTTGAACGGCAAAGAGGATTTTCATTTTTCCTCTATTAAATATTCATAGACTAACGTGACCGCATCCCTACCACAAGCTTCAATGGCTTCTTATACAAATCCACTTTGCCCTTTTTTTTCCTTATCCTTCAAACATAAAAAAAAATTCTATTTTCTTATACTTTGTCTTTCATCTTCTTTTGTCATTTATTAAGTGAAAGAGGTCACTAAATATTCTGATACTCAGCAAGCGGAGATTAAGTTAAGCAGTGGGTGCATGAACAATTTCAATGCATTGCCATAAGCTTAATTGCTCTCTTACCAGGAGTCAAAGAGTGTACAAACGAGATGCTGATTGATTTTCCTGCTAAATTCCTTAAGGCATACACTAATGATGTAATGAGAGAACACATTGATGCTATTGGCCACATCATACATTCATAATGCAATTTTCATTTTATTTATTAATTTATTTGTTAATTAATTAATTAATTTATTTATTAATTTATTTATTTATTTATTTCATCATCAGTTTAAATATTTTTTTCTCATTTACATTAGTTTAAGGTTGAGCTTTTTTTTTTTTTACATGAGCGACTTTACTTTCACTGCCGATTAATAAAATGAAGGCTGCGTGTCACATTTTCATCTCTTTCGTCGACTCTGGCTTTGAGCCAACATCTTAACTCAAGGAGACATCCTAGAGGGAGGAAAAGCAATTAATGAAACGTCACTGTCTGTTTTTTACAGAACCAATTTATTAAAAAAAAAATTGAAAAAAAATGAAAAATTTAATTTTAACTTTAGTGCTAATTTGTTATTTTAACATCTTTCGGTGATTAGAACGTTCTCGTTAATACATCTGGGCACTTGCGGTCAGGTGTATGCACTGAGTTATACGTAAGTGAGCTATGGTTGCATTTTCTGCCACTAGAGTTCATGATTATCGCCTTGCAGCGCCACGCACGGAACTCGAGCCCCGCCAGTCGTTGTTGCGGCCAGCTCGAGACGGACGAACGTGGCTCTCGGCGCGTCTATTTGATCAATTTCGTCTTCGTCATTTAGTCCTCAGCTGTGGATATCTTAATCCGATTACAGTTCGAGCTTGGATAACAAGGACAAAGCCAACGTTGCCATCTGCTCATGTGAGGATCTTTCGACGTGCTTTTCGTGCCCCAAGGCCAAGGTAAGCAAAACCTGCAGCTGTTTCTCACTGCCCCTGTACCCTAGTCGGCTCCGCACCCTACCCTACCCCATCCCACCCTGTCAACTGCGACCCGACTTGCTTTCTCAAGGTTTTCTTTTACTTTTTTTATCAAACTTATTATCGAGCAGCTGTGAATTTGGGCGTGGTTTGCGTGCCTTAGGCGAGGGTGTTGCCCACCTGGCGTTTGATGAGATTCATCTGTCCTTTTGAAAGCGTTTGATCGGACCGGGAGTTGGATTCATCGACGAGTTATTTCTGTTCTCCTCTCTTTTTTTTTTTATCGAGACTGTGTTTATAGCGTTGCTGTTTGCACCTCGCGGGCTACTTCTTGGTGTGGGTTCCACTTAATGTAGAACGGGTCCATTGGTGGTGGAGGGGAAGCACATTAAAGCTAATATTGACGTCATTTGAGGAATAAAATTTCTATTTGATCGACTCGATTTCAACAACTCTCTCTACTTTATCAGTCTTTCTTAAAGATTCCACCAACTTGAATCACTTCAAGTGGCTTGCACAATAATTTTATTCGATGAAAATGCAACAAGTTCACTGACCTCAACTTGTCCTCTTACCTTATGGCAGTTGTCGTTTCCTTTCCATTTGAATTGGTGCCGTAATTTACTGGTAATTAGAATTTGGTTGCGAATTCATGGCACACAGCTGTTTGCTGTCAGTGGGGGCGCAATTTTCTCCCGCCCCCTACAGTAAGGGGCAGTTGGTAGACTTGTGTAGCGTCCTAGGGGGCTCATCATTACTGGCGTGGAATGAAGAGGGATAAAAGAGGGTTGGACTTGGGGTTGTTAGGACCAACAATTGATTTGAATGAACCGAAAGGAATGGGGGAAAAGTTGAAATTCAACTTGCTCTGCTTGTTATTATTATTATTTTTTTTTTATTGCTTATAAACGCCATTTTGTATGAGTCAGTTTGCAGAATTTTGAAATTCTCAAGGACTTTGATTTTAAGTGTTGTATCACGTGATTGACACATGATAATTGTAATTGAAGTTGTTATTTGATGGACAAGTAGCAAAATAAGCGTAGTTGGATTTTATAAAATTAGGTCATGAAGGAAAATTGGCCATGGTTATGACGCCATGCAGATAATGAAAGGAAGGTGAAAGAGTTGTGGATGAAAAGAATTTGAGTGGTCGGGCAATGCCGAGCTAGAGTGTAAATGTAATTGGATTGCATCCTGCGGCTAGGCGCAGCTCAGCATAATTCATCGGCTAGCCTGATTTCAATATGGGGACTAAGTAATTTTTAGATGAAACTAAATGGGGGCTAGAGGCAGGTGCAATTGTTTGCTGCTGCTATTGATTAGCAAGGTGAAAGAAGAGAGCACACAGAGATGCACCTCTGGTATATGATAACAATCTGCTCTTAAGCTTTTTACTTTGCATGGGATTATGTAGCAACTTGTCTTCTCGTTTACACACTGTTGCTATGGTTACTTAATAAAAAAATATTTTCAAAATTATTTTGCAACTTGAAATTTTATTCGAAAGAAACAAAGAAAATGTCTATTTAGGTTCGTGGGAAAAGAGACAAAACAAAGTCGATGAATGTTTTTTAACAAACAGATTTCGTTTTTTTTTCTCTTGTTTTCTTTCTTTCTTACTTTCTTGTTTTTTCTGTTTTTAAACTTTTTTCCTCTTTAGTGGGCGGTTTTAAAGACAAAGTTAAATAAAAAAAAAGCGAGAGAGTGAGAGAGAAAAAGATGAATGTGTTGTGTGAAGAAGAAGTATTTTAAAAATATGTTTATTTAGGAATTGTTGGCCAAGCATGGCGACCGTACAAGGGGATTGTGTTCGGTCACAAGACACCGAAGGATATTTTTCATTTTCACTCACTAAATCCCCCAGCGATGGAACCTTGTGCAGTGTATTACGCAAGTGTGTGCGCTCTGATTTGTTCTTTTAATTATTCACATCCAATTAGAAATGTGATGCTGCTTGCTTACTCTTGTCACCAGATGGAGATTCTCGTGGGTTTTGTTTCGACACAATAATGACTTCTTTTTCTTTTTTCAACAAGATTAGACACCTCGTCGCAGGTCAATGAACCTCACTTTGGCCACAATTACTTTCTCTACATCATGCCGCTCTTCTTCCTGTCCGCCTGCTCTTGTTATTTTTTTTATATTTTTTTGGGGAGATGCTCTAGAAAGGGGTTTGAAGGTGCTTAATGGACGACTGTTGATGTATCTCAAGTTACAGTGCTGAATGGGGCACTTAGGAGCGAGAACTCTTTACTCAAGAAGAAACAAAAAAATTCGACAAATAAAAATGGCGTTTGATTAGTAGCTGGTAGTAAGTAGTTTGTGCAGTTTGCCAAACTATTGAAATTAAAAAACGACTTGGTGCTAGTTTTTGTAAACAGGATGTGCCATTTGATGTTTAATTTTAACGGCATTTTACAGCTGCCATTCTTTATACTATTTCTTTTATTTATTTTTTAATTTGGTGGAGTATATGTGCCAGTGCCATTTTCGATTTCAAAAATGACAATGGCTTATTAACTGTCCCTCCTCCTGCTTTCCATGAGCCACTTAGAGATTAAATTGGAATCGATTAGCGCTTTTGACTTCCTTTTTATGTGACGGGACCCGAAGAAATTTTCTTTTTTTTCTTTTACTCTGCTTCTTCTCTCTTCATAAAAGACGGGAGGAAAAAGGAACAACATGGCTGGAGCCTCTTAAAAATCTATACGATATCCGGCAAAATAGAAGGCAGTGGAACATTTCAGACCCCGAATGGGAAACGATTTCAATCGTTAATAGAGTCATTAAAGTGAAAATGTCGTCTGAAGCAATTGCTCAAAAAATGTAATAAAATTGCATTACAAGCAGCTGTTGCTAGGATACTCGTCTTCTTTTTCTTCTTTTGATATTTTATCATTCTTTTAGACTTTTCTTTATTTTTATTTTATTTTTATTTTATTCCTCTATTTGAGATACAGATTCACGCGACAAATGTCGAAACCATTTTTTAGACCCGAAGCATTGGAAAACAAAGAGATAAATTATCTTATATACTCTGTATGTTCATATAATCGTAAAGGTTGTTGTGAAAAATCTTTGCAATAAAACAAATGACAAACATTTTAAAGTGATTAATATCTTTTTGGAATTTTTCGTATTTGATTTTAGTGGAAAGAAATGACAATTCTCATATTTATGCGAGTTTTAAGTAATTAGGATTAGCCTACAAATCAAAATAATAAACTAATAATAATAAAATAATAAAAGTCAAATTGATTTGGAAAAGGTTTGAATTAACTATGTTATAATTGAATTTTAAATAGTAAAAATTTATTGCTGTTTATTCTTACCAAATAAGTTTAGTGCAAATGTTATCCGTAATGCAAACGAAGTAAATGACTACTAGACATTGTTGATTTCATACTGATTAAATTGGAGATTGTAAATTATGAGCATATTTAAACTTGCAACATAAACCGAAAAAAATTATTAACAAATATCTGTTCACATGTTGGATATTTTACAGAGATTTTGAAGAGATTGATAAGATATGTATTCTCCATGCATAAAATGAACGGAATAACCTTTAATTTACTGAGTGTTGGAACTTAAGCTTTTGCCATTTTCTGCCTTATCTATGATTCAAGGATAATGTTATCTAAATCGGTGAGTTGATACATTTCCTTGTAGTTGTCAATACAGACATGTTGGATTATCAGTTGTTTTCGATATCTACAGCATACATATAGATATACAATTGTTACCACATGACTCACCACTAACTCAAGTTCATTAAAGCCATTATGGAAAACGACACTGGTATTAATCATGTTTTATTTCTCACTTATGTCTTTCTGTTGCTCTCTGGCGGCCATATTTTTACTCTACTCTTATTGAGATGTTGACTTAACACTCAACATTCCATTCACATCTAAGCATTATTTTATGTTATTTATTAATTTATTGAATTAAGAACAAACTTAAAAGAGGAGATAAATAATTTTATTTATTACATCATCATGTAATACATGTAGTACATCATACTTTGTAATTAATATGAGGAAAACGTTTCTTGATCTCAAATTACAGTTTAAACTTTCAGTTGAATTTTTTTATTTTTTATTTTTAAAGTGATGATAAAATTTCTTTGTAGTTGTCATCAGCAGGATGTGAACTAATCCGCAGGCTTAAATGCTCATTAATCCGAACGTTGACACTCCTTTGGTTTTGACCTTAATAAGCCAGTGGCGAAGCGACCAATATTTATTCGCAGAGCTTGTGAGTTTAGGGATTCGAGTGGAATTTATTTCGAGTGATGCATTGCAGCTGGTCTTGGAGTTGAAAACGAAATTAAGTATACTCCACATTGGTTAAATATTGCTCGTGCATTGCAATCCCCGTTTGAATATTAATTCTAACTTAGCGACCGGTTGTTATTGCTAAACTCCACTTTTCGTCCTTTCATTTGATAGTAGGTAGTTAATGAATAATGCGAAATTTGTCGAACATGCCATTTGGATATCACCATATTCATATCCAAATGTACATGTATTGAACCACATCCGGGATTGATGTAAATAGCTTAAAATTTGAATTATGTTTTAATTACGAGAAAGACATTTGCGTGCAAATGAGCTTTTTTTATATACGGTAAAAGCCGTATAAAAGTGAATATTTTAATCTCTCACTAAGTGTAATAACGGAAGGATTTTTTTAACGGTTAGGAGATTTAGAGATTTTAACAATACAAGCAATGTTTTATTCTCAATTTTTACATATCACCCTTAAATAAAATGATGCAAACCAATGAAAAATCTATTCGTGAATAATTAGATACGTAGATTTTGAATTATAGATTCTGATTAAAAATATTTAATTATGAATGTATGCAACATTTGTATTATGTACCACTATCAAATCAAAACAGAAATAATTGCAATCTCGCACTACTTAATACAACTTTATACAATTGTTACGCTACTTTTATTATCCAAAAAATATGATATGCGCACTCTGATACTGCTTTCGAGTAATTTACTGAAATGAAACGAAAATGAATTTGATACTTATGACCATTAATTAAATATTTCATGCATAGATCAATTAGCAAAAAAAAAATAGGTGCTTTTTTGCAATCGATATACACAATTTACTTTTGAAAATAATAAAAAAATCTAATTTATAAGTAATTTCACGCTTAATTTAAAGATTTTTCTCTCATTTTTTTGTTTATTTTACTTCAAGGTGTGTACTATTTAAACTAACAGCAGTGTGTCTATCGATTTATACGAAAACACGATTATTTATTTACTTGCAAATCTATTTTTTTTCTCATTAAGCTGATTCATGTACATTGACTCCGCCATTATTATTTTTTCTGTTTTAAAAAGGAGGAGGAAAACTTGTACCTAAGAAATTATTTATTTATTTACTGCAGTTAAAATTGTTTAGTAACCGAATTAAATTGTTGTAAGAAGTTATTCAGCCGGCAAAGTTTTCGATTTGTGTTTTTATTTATCTTTTGATGATGAGTTATTTGGATGTTGTTTAGCTGTAGGAAATCTTTCTATGAGCAGGCGTTGCCCAGTGGGTGGATGTGGGTGTTGTCGCTTGCAGTTTTGTGCGAGGTAATTTGTATTGATTTTTGTTGGCGTTGGCTGCTCGTGGTGTTTGTAGGGCGCCCTCTAATAAATACAAGGGAGCCAAGTCAAAAGCTCGAGTCCTGACACTTGTGTTATTCACTCGATTCTCTGAGTTATGAATAAGGAAATGGTTATGTCGTCCGTGTATATTTTCATCCACCTCCTCATTCACTTTACTCCTGACCCTCGCTTTTGTTTTCCTTGATTGGTTGTCCCTTTTGAATCCCACGACAATGTCAAAGGGTTTGCAGCTCCAAATCTTGCTTTCAGACACTTCACCATTAACCAAGGGACTTCCTCTTGCTCTTTTTTTTCTTCCGCGTATTCCCACAAGTCGACCGTAGGGGGTACAGAGTGAGGCACCAGTAAAGGCAGAGGCCACATAGAAAACTCTTGTCCCTGATGCACATGGGAACTAAAGATAAACGAAACCTACTTCAGATTCATTCCTTATTTTATTTATGACTTGTCTTGGACAAGAAAATTGAATTAAAAAATATGGCAGATGTAAAAATAGATACTCACGAGTTGTTTGATGACTGTGCTGAGTGATTTGAATGTATAGAATTACTCATTTTTGTGATTTTTTTCTCTCAGATGATTTGAGAAGCCATGTTTGCTCTTAGCACGTTTCACTTGTGGCAGAAGTGAAATTGAAGACTGAAAGACATCATGAATCAGTGTTGATTGGTTCCCTTTATGATGCTGCGCATGCATCATTATAATTTTTGAGGATATGAAATGAGATGGTGTGAATATGTGGAATCATTTTTTTTTCTCTCGAGAATGTTTGAAAATAAAAAAAGGAAAAAAATTGGAATGTTATGGTTCAATTAGATGTGACTTCTTTTGAATTGATAATTTCAATTCAAACGGCATTTTTTTTTAATTCTACATTTTCTCTCCTTAAGGTAATTTTTTTGTTTTTCCGAAAGTGTCATTTGAGTTTGATAATGGTTTGTGCTACTTGGCGTTGGTTTTAATCTAAGCTGATCGATTTTTGCAGTTTGAAGGCTGATAATGATGATGCGCATTTCTTTTTCCTAATTTTTGTTTTATTGATTCGACTAATTCGAAGCAATTCCCCCAGGATAAGACATATGAAACTTTTTCATGGCAACGCTGTTTTGGGAAGTCTCTTGTCAAGTCTCTTGGGTAATTGCAAGTTCAGAGGAAAAGTGTTTTTCTAAAAGAAAAAAAATTCTATAACTACATTTACCATGTGTAGACTTGATTACATCCAAGATTGGCAACTCGATGAAAAAGAGAAATTGAGTATTCCTTTTTATTTATTAGCAACATCTTGTAATGATTTGACCACCACACACACACACACACACACACGTAGCAACGGTTGCTAAGTATTGATGAAATTATCAATGATTAGCAACGTCCTTATTACTGATCAAATTTGGTTCACAGAGCTTTAAATAGCTTTAGCGATTCTCTTTAGATTTTAATACTTTTTTCCATTTTTTTTTATTTCTTGATGGAGCGTGTGTCGTAAATGTGCGTCGCTCGTTTGAGGGGTTTCTTGTCGTAGAAGGTTGTAAATCCTCGCTCTGTTGCTTTGCACAACGTAATTATTGGCATTACAGCAGATTAGAAGCAGAAGGAAGGGAAAAGTTGGCGACTCCCTTCCTATACCAGAGCTTAAACCCACACGGGGAAAACTAATCATATCGCAAAGTGAAAACAATACTTTTCGAAAATAAAGTTGCTAGTAAGAAATGTAATTTCAAAATGGCGGTTTGGTTTTGTAATTTCGTCAGATTAATAGAAAGTGTAGCAAATCAGGCGTCAAGTGTAGAAGAATGTTTTAATTTTAGTATATCTTTGTGAAGCGACGTGGAAAATGAAAAAAAATGGAAAAGTGACCCTCGTAAAAGCGAAATGTATTTGTTGTTATTCAACGGTAAAATGGTTGTTGTAAAGAGAAGGTAAGGGAAAAGATGGAAGATGTGGATGTGTGAGAGGGGTACGAGGGGGGTTGATTTGAGTTGCCGAGGTGGCGGAGATAATTTATTGCTGCGGGAGTCGATAGGAGCTCACAATTGGAGCCAAGAAAAGTCTCAATCTCACCCTTCTTACATGAGATGACTTCATCCAATTAGACCCTCACTGAGAACACATTTTTTGGGCAAATTTGGTGTAGGCCTATAAAGTAAAATTAAAATTGTGTTCTGCTTTTTTAGTACAGAAAAATTGAATTTGAAGTTAATATTTTGAATTTAAAATTTTTTTCAATTATAAATGTTTTAAATTTTTTGAATCTTAAAAGTTTTTTGAAATTTTAAAATTTTCATTTTTGTTAAATTTTGAACTTTATGAAATTCTGACTTTAAAATTTTTTATTTAATTGAAATGTTAAAATTTCTCAACTTTAATCTAACAAAAATCTTAATTAGAAAAAAGAAATTTGTTTATCTTTAGTAAAAATAACAAAGTGGATTATCTTGTTTTTACAGGATTTAGAGAAACGGTTTATCTTTGAAACAAGTCTGGTCTAGATGAAACTAGTAAACATTGAATGCAGTTAAACTCTGCTCTCTATCCTCAAACCCCCTGTTGTTGTTTTTTTATCGGGGGGTCGACGCATCTAATGATCTTCTTGGCTGGATAAGTTAGAGAAGGTGATGGAGATGGGAGTGGAATGCTTTTTTTTCAATGAACTTGATGTTGATCGCAGTCGATTTGGTGGGACGGAGTCTGTCTGACGTGATCGGAATGACTTCCTCACAGCTCCTCCTCACTTCCCCTCTTCATCTCTCAGCTCGTTGCACTGCTCGAATCATGTGCCGGTTTTAGTTGGCGTATCGTTAAGAAAATGGTTGTTTATTCATTAGGTATGTAGAACGGAATTTGAAAGGAGGGGGATACGGGAGGAAACAACGTCTTTGCAATGCACTATTATGCAAACACCTCTGCACACACACGCAAACCTGAACTAAGTCTCTCTATCTGCCACTTTCTCGAGGCGTCGATCCTTCGATATGCACAGACCTAGCGCCACGCTTTGGGGATTGATATCCACATGGAATACACATACACAGCTAAGGGGGGAAATGTATATTTATTTTGATGGAAACAGACGCAGTGTGTGATGCATTGTTCCTATGTAAAGTATAAGTGACGGACTGGAATTGAATAAAAAAATAAAAAAGACAAAATGTAAACAGCAGGTGCGCAATTGATTTTGACATGTTTTTTGTTTTGTCCAACTTGTATTTTTGCTTACTTGTTGTTATTTGAGTCGACAGTAGATTGGAATTGAATTTAGGGTGCATTGTATTCTGTCTTGAGTTGGTGCCAGATGGTTTTAATCATGACACGTTTCGTTGCCAGATGAGACGCTGATTGGATGCTGAACGTTAATTAGACAATGGTTTAATGGACATGGTAACTTGTGATTGTTGTATAGGACAGCTGAAAGAAATAGATTTAAGGGGTAAAAAAAATACTGTATTAAGAAATATTGCAGAAATGAAATAAAACAACATTATTTTGTTTTTGCATAACAATGATGATAAATATTCTGCTTAAAAGCAATCCTCGATCTAAGTTCAATAAAATGGCGGTGGGAAAACCAGAAGTTTTGACATCACACAAATAACCGCATGCGCAACGAAATATTGTAACAATATTTAAAAAATAATTTTGTCATGAAATTCCATCACGACTTTTTTTTCGTAGCGAAAACTTACAAAGTGACAAATATTTTGCGATTTTACTTAAGAAATAAAATAATAAAATATGGAAATATTGCTTTTTATGAGTTCTCATTTTGTATAAATGTGTTTCTCGTAACGGTTTTTATAATAGTTCGTTGTAATAGAAAAATCGTTGCACATGCGCTATGTTGACTTCAATTTTTTTCGACTTAGATCTTAGACCTGCCACAAAAATGTCATTTTTAAAAGCTAATGCTTGAAATTCAAGGTGGAGGCGAACACTGTTTAAGTTGTGTGATGCATCTGAAAATCTGAAGCACCTACAAGTAAGTAAAATACGTTTTTTTAAAAAATTATATTAACTTAGCTTCGATTGTAGGTCTAATAATAATAGGATACAAATACTATTTACGCGAAAATTGCAAGTAAATCGAGTTTTTCGTAAAATTTTGTTTTTACCGAAATTTTATTAGAAAATATAACTTGATATTTTTTCTCAGTAAAAATAGTAATGTTTAATAAGAATATTGCATATAAGGTGATACGTATATGTAAAATTTGATATTTGTTTATGATAGAAATGAATAAAGAAATGGTCTTGAGTTAAAAGTCGCTATTAATCGCAATCATATATCCTGGCGTTCCCAGCATGTACTTCGGCTTTAGTGAAATGAGGTACTTTGACCGTTGTCTAACTATGCAATCCCCACCGAGATTTATCCAGCTCGTCTGGTGCCAGATAATTACACCGACTAACTGGTGGCGAGCAATGCCATTTGGGTGCACAAACAGCGCCTCTTTTGGACCGATGCGAGCGCAGGTGCGACTCGTTCACATCTCAGCCGCAACCCTCAAAAGATGGCTGCATCGTATAAAAGTCGAATTGATCGCAATTAAAAGCTTTGTGTCGTTCGTTGCACGCAGAAAATGCGTTGTACGTTAAGTAGAAAATGCATTTTGCGCTTCAATTGATTTGAGAAGTCTGCCGCAATTGAAATGAATCAATTTTTTGTACAGTTTTTTTTTAAAGAGTGATGTATGTAGTATAGTTTGATGACAAAGCAGTTCGTTAGTCGACTTTGGATGTAGTGGCTGCTTGGTGGTTTAGTGCAAATGGAGGCATGTCCCTAGAGGCAGTTACCCTTTTCTATACAGCGAGTGGTTGGTGGTGACAGAAATATGCAGCAGGAATTTAAATCAATCGAGGAGGAGAATGTATCAAAGCGATTGTATTCGAGTTTGTGAGTTTTATTTTGGACACAAATCAATAATAAAATGAAACGAGTATATTTCTGTACGGAATTTAGTTACGAATTAACTGCACGTAGAAAATTAGCTCGCTTCGCTTTATCCGACATTAATTACCAAACAGCTAATTGATAACGATAACAAATGGCACAAGTCTCTAGAATCTGTATCTATATCGTCATTCACGTCTGATTTGCCCTCAGGTACTCGTTTCAGTGACGTCATTTTCACGCCTTTCATTTCCTTTTGCTTCGTATTCGATTTACAATAAATCACTGCCTTATCCTTTTGGGAGTGAACATGTTGGTTTTTCTAACGTTGCTTCTTATTTCGTCCGATGTCACGTAAAGATTTTTTACTTTTTCTTTATTTTTACATCAAATTTGATTGATTTGTCTCTTACTATTCAATTTAAAAAAATTTAATGGTAGTGATTGAATTGATTTTATTTTTTTTTCAAGTTTGGAATATTAAAAAAAAATAATAAATTGTTTTATTAATATTTTTTTCTTTTTATACTTTAAGATGATGGTTTTTATTGCGTTTTGTCGTTGGTTAAAACCGCAAGTTAAATTAAAGGTAAGTGTCTCAGTCTTTTTTCTTTTATTTTTATTTTTTTAAATAGAGAAGTCGCCTTAAGGCATTCTAAGTTTTTTGTCAGAACTGTAAAACACTTTATTATTGAAAGAGAAATGAGGAACAAAATCGAAACCGAAATTCATACAACTTCTAACACACCACCGACTTTTCTGCATACTAAATTCTAAGATGAGGGGTAAAGTCATGTGGAAAAGCTCATGTTATTGGGTGCTTGTGACTCATTTTTTATTTCCTGTTGAAATGTCGGCACAAGGCACGTGCCATGGGAACAAATGAAGTCAAGACTAAAGATAAGTGAGTTTCATTAAATTCACGCAAACATACAAAACAAAATTATTATTAAGCGACATTTCACGTTGTGCATCTTTTTTTCACACATTTTCTTAATTACTTATAAAAACTTGTTCCCACTTTTTCCTTTATAGTAATTTTTTTTTCTTTGAGTCAGTTTGCTTTATCGGATTTTGAGTTACAGCTACCAAATTTTTTTTCACTTCTTTCCAGAAGGTCAAAAAAATGCCAATAACTTTATTTCATTCTTGTGTTGCTTGAAGTTAATATTTTTTTATTTATTTTTTCTCCCATTGCGAGGGCAGAGAAATGAAGTCAGGGAATGGGTTAAAATACTCATTGAATGAATGTACAAAGTGTGCAGAAAGCGTTTATCGCAGCAGGGATAAACAAGAAAATTCATTTGCTACTACATTATGACTTTTTTTTACCACATGTGTCGTTTAGTGAAGGATTTATTCGCCGCAAGACATGCAGCATTTGTGTCTGTCCCCGACAAGGAATAATGGCTCCATTTTGATGACATAGTGGTGGCCTGTGGTCAGGTGACAAACGAGCAACTCTTCTCTTTTCGGTCACGAAAACGCGTTTGAAATTCATTCGAACGCGCGCCCTTGAGCATTCCTGTTGTGGTTCAACACATTTGATTGGGAAGCAAATTGAAAACCATCCAGTCACTTCGTTCCTATCATTTCAAAATGAACCCGACTTGTTGTGTAAACACGTTTCCAATTAAGCACGAAGATGATGCTAAAGAATGAGTTAATTAACTGGTTGATAGACAATGAAATAATTTTTCTTCCCAACCCTCGCCCTCCTACTAGAAAAAAACGATAATGAAGTGTGCAAGTAGAAAGAAAAATATACATTTAATTTAAACTTGGGAAAGAAAAGGGAGAATATAAATATGATTTGCGAGATTTTTTTTATGTTATTATATATTTTTTTATTTTCATTGTGTACTTTTTTTTATTGGAAAGAAGACGCACGTCGAGATGAAATATTTAGACATGTCAAGACGAAGAGAAATAAATGTGTCAGGCGTGTGATCGAACGGTACCTAATAAGCTGTTGGCGAAGGCTATTTGGACACATGATAAGGAAAGGAGGAAAAAGATAAAATCGCTTGATGAAATATTGAATCACGCGTTTAATTTGAGGTTGCTGTGATGTTGTTGATTGCAATATTTTTTTATTCTTACTATTTACAGAGTATGAGATTAATTGTTTTAGCTTTGTTTTTCATGTCTACTTGTGTGAGAAATAGAATTTTAATTGATTTACCGATAGTCTGTGATAGAATCATAGAATCGTGATCTTTTGAATCGGTTGATTTTTATTTTAAAACTGATAAAGTGTTGTTTTAGAACTATTATGTGAATTAATTTTATTTTCAAACTTGACACGTTGCGATTTTCGGTAACGAGATAATGAAATGTAGGGAGTTTACAACATATGGCCTAAGTCAGTCATATGGGTTTCACGTCCATTGAAAAAGGTGGTGTGTGTGTGTGTGAGTGGTGGTGTGTGTAGTGTGTGTGTGTGTGGTGTGTAACCTGGTTTTCTTCACTTTGTTAAAGAAATGAAACTAATATGGATGACATGCTGTAAAAACTCTTGTAAAATTGAAATAAATCATTTTTGTTGAGTGTTTGGTTACAAGGCCATTGATTTCCTTGTGATGTCATCGAACGATTTGTGATCTAGTCATGAAATGACTGATAATGTAAAACATCTCAGTGATACATTTAAACTCACTTTTTTCCGAGCCTCATCGAGGGGATGGGGCCGGTGGTCGGGTGTGCACTTTGACCAAAAAAAAGATAATAATAATAATTTTTTTTCTGTGTCAAACTTTCCTATTCTCAGTCCATTCACTGGTCTAATTCATACTCTTCCGTAAAAATATTTTTTTATTTAACTCGTAAACACAAGATAACAAATTTGTTATCTTATGTTCACAAATTTTAATTTCGTGAATACATGATAAGTGGTTTGTTATCTCGTATTCGCGAAAAACTATCTCGTGAACACGATATAACTAACTTGTTATGACGTATTCACCAGATAATAACTCGTAAACATGAGATAACTTTCTTATCTAGTGTTTACGAGTTATTTAAAAATATTTTTACAAAGAAACATCGTAATAAATAATAATTAATATAATTTTATTACTTTATTTCGTACGAAAAATTGCAAAATGTTTATTACACACTTCGCGATTTTTTGTTAGAGACCCAACGAGGTATTGTAAAATTCAAATTAAAACAATATTATTTTCTTTTTCAATATTTCCTAAGAAAATTGTGTTATCTAACCCTTAAACTAATTTGAGAAAACTGAAATTTCTCATGTAAAACAATACACGGTATCTCATGAGCAGTTTTTTAAAATATTGAAACAAAATAACAATACACGACATTCCATATAATTTCGTACGTAAAATGGCAATGTGTCTGTTATTATTATTATTTTTTTGCTATTACCATGGTTTTTCTTTATTCCTAATTGCATTTTTTGTTGTCGTAAGGGAGAGAAACGAAAAATGGGGCTTTTCTGTATACAAATTTTCAAGCCATTCGAATAAATTAGCAGAAAGAGCATCATCATTGATGGCGGCTAACATTTTTGTGTGCTCATCGGACGCTATTTGAGTGTGTTAACCCGTGCAATTTATTTTCCATTAACAAGCGTGTGTAATGTGAGTCATTCAGATGTCGAGTTAACTTTATGATTTATACAATTTATGCACGAATAATGTGCGACTACAGAAAAGCAAATGCTAAGTATAGAAACATGTATTTTTACGTAAACAAAAAAAATGCAGACACCCAAGTTTTATCACAGAAAAAAATCGCCTATTTTTTATCGGTGCTTCCTGCAGAGGAGGGTGAAGTTGCTTTGTCCTTTTATCAGATCCAATAACAGATCTGCACACTGCGTTGGTGCACTTTTCAACGCATTTTCCAATAGCGAACATGGAAAGTCAGACCCGCAGGATTTCTCGAATTGCTTTACCGCAGAAAAAGAGAGTTCACTTTTTTATCTTTTATACTATTTTATTTTATACAAAAAGCGAATTTAAACCTTTCTGCATATTGACATAATATAGAAAAATATTTGTAAAAACATTACCGATTTGAAAAGAAATAAGAGAATCCGATAATCAATAAGAAAATTTTTTGCAAAATCATTTTTCTTTTTAGTCCGTTAAACCGTTGATGGATTTTTTTTTTTTAAATATCTATACTTTTAAACAAGTTTAAATAAAATCCAGAACGCTTTAATTTATTAATCTGCATTACAAATTGAAATATCAAATCCCTTTTGCAATACTTTAACTGAAATTTTCATTATTTTCTGTCTCACTTCAATTCCCCCTGTATATTTTTGAGCTGCTTAAAGCTGATTCGCATTTTTTTCGGCACGGGTCAGAAACAAGACAGGTCGATTGAAATTTGCCGCTCATTGGCATTCTCTTTTCTGTAAAAAGAAAAAAAAAGCGTGTCGCTTCGAGTCAATTTCCTTTCACCCTTGGAAAAATTGATGGGTTTTAAAACAAGTTAGCGCCACCAATTGCGTTTTTTCTCTCTCTCTCTTTCAGAGTACTATGCTTAGCAACCGAGCCATGGCCGGTTAAAGCGAATCGTGAGAATAAATCGTGGACTGCAGCGGCTAACAGAAGGAAAATAGGATTTTTTTAAAACTCTCTTCCTGTTTGAGGTAGAAAGCGAGTTGGGTGAAATTTAAAGCCACCGTGTGGTGCTATGGCGTTCATTATCTGTTTTCAGTCAGACACATGACGGCCATTCTTACCACCCTCTTTTTATTGTAGCTGCAGGTTAAGTTGGCCTCTTGCTTCATTGGCTCAAACCTTTAGTGAAATTTTTTCTTGTGAAATTTATGCTTTCTCTAGAGTGATTTAGCATTCGTTTTTCCCCTTTACCATCCTCCTCCTCCTCCTCTTCCTCCTCTTACGCATCTTCAGAACCTTTTTTTTGGTTAAAGGGAGAAAGGAAAGAATTATTTAATTTTTTTTTTATTTATTGAATATTTTTATTTTTTTATTAATGCAATCGGTCTTAAAAATTTGAATTAGTGCAATTTGATTTTTTTGCAAATGGCACAATTGGTTGGTGTTTACATCGACGCTCTAAATTACCTTCTTCTTCTGGGTGCTAGACACACAGTGCAATATTTGGTTGGATTTTTCTTACATTTATTGTCCCATCATCTACTCCTTCTTTTGCTGCTTCCATTTGCCCCCTTCGACTCTAAGTGGCCATTAAGTGCGGATGAGCTTGCGGCGCAACTGGCATTTCGACGACCTAAGAGCCAACTTTGGGCGGCGGATGGCCAAGTTTTATTATTATAATTATACGTCACGACCTAGTCCGTTCTCCGTCGACTTAAGAAGCGTGATGGAAAGTGTGTTTAAAGCATTTAGAAAAAAATTACCATTCACTTTGAGTGTTTAAGTTGAAGCAAAAAGAGGGTTAAAAGGTTAATTGAAGTGTCTTTTTGTCTCCTCTCTGATTTACTTACACGATTGTTTATGTCGGCAGGGAGGTGAAAAATAAGGAAAAAACTTTTTACTGCCTCACATTTTAACCCTTAACGGTTGGGATTTTCACCTAACAACGTTTTTATTTGTTTTTGTAATTTAAACATATGAATTTAAAGATAGTTTTAATTGTCACGTTTGGAATGTTAAAATTTTAATTTTATTTATAATCATATATTATTAAGTGGTGTACTTGAATATTTTCTTCAACTCTATTGAAGTTGATGGATATTCACTCATTCTTCATCGACTTTTCACTTTAAATTCAATAGGAAGTGAAGCTGATTTTTTTTGGCTGCAGTTCTGTGATACGGCAATGACTTCTTTCCTTACATCTTCCGTTGGCCGTTGTTGAGGGAAATGTGAAAGCAAGTCATACCGACTGTAACCGAAATGCACTCGTGCACGCTTCTCTTGCCATGTTTCTTTGTAGGCGCACATCACTTTGATTTTATTTGATTTTCTGCTCTCATTTGACATTGACGGAACTCCTCAGTAAAAATATATAATAATCCACGATTTTATTTTATACGATAATAAATAGCAGGTGCTGAGTTTTACCATCAGCTGTTTGCCAGTCAAATAAATTGGTGAAAAACATTTTTCAAAATTCAGTGTTAAAATGAATTAAAGACGTTTAAAATCATTGAGCAATGGAACACTTGCGCCAGGACCTGCAAAATATTGGGGACCTTCAATTGTTATTACAAGCTTGGTGCTGACTTTTCAATAAAAGTATTCACTTATCTGCATTACTGAGTTATTGCAAATGTAGTAATAGTTGATTTATTAAATCTAAACCGAAAAGTGCACTCAATAATCAAATTATGAGTGCGAAACAAATTGATAATTAATTTAGCAGTCTTTTGAATTGCACAAAATAAAGAAAACATAATTCAATCATTAGAAAATTGTGAAAATAAAAATAAATAAATAAATAAATAAATAAATAAAATGTTAGATTTAGGTGTTTTAGCATCAGGGGAAAGATCAGAATAGCAGCAAAGCAGGTGTTGAAGAAGCTTGTTGATCCTTTTAATCCAGATTATTGACTGAGTGAGAATTGAGCCTCGTTTGTCACGACCAATTAACGGCTCTGCGAGAGACTAACAATACAAAGGACGTACGATAGAAGCTGGGATTTAGCCGTTTGCACTTGCTGGCGTCTGTCTACTCAAATCAGCCTGTTTGAGTGAAGAAAGGAATCTGGCAAACGTGATTGGCTGGCTTTGTAGCCCTGGCGGGTAGAAAACAACAACTTTTTCAATTGCCAAATAAATCTAAGCCCTACTCGCAATCAAACGCGTGCAGTTTGTTAAAGAAGAGGAGCATCGTATCGGTTACTAGTCTTCGAACGAGGATTTTTCTCTTTACACAGACTCATTTGAAAACGAAAAGCAAAATTGAAGTCTTTTTCTAATCTCTAGTTGTTGTATTTCTTAAAGTTGAAACTATTGTTGATTTGTAAATCTGGGCAGCAGCAACAACAACAAAACGAGGCACCCCTACGTTTAATGAAACGTTAAATGAAACGATGCATTTAAAGCCCAAAAGCCCAAATGTAGCGAGAAATATTGAAGTTATTTCCGAATGAGTAAAGATATGTAATTTTTACAGCTGTGTTGGGTTTTCACGATCCATTTAATTTGAACGTAAGGCACAAATTAAAGCTACAAACTCTTGATATTTGTACGAAGGGGCAAAAAGAAATAAACCATTGGGAAAGAAATCAGCTGTCGACTAATGAACTTGTTATTAAGTTTCGATTGCTATTTTATATGATTCAACTTGTTGAGAAACTTTTAGGAGTTGAAAATGGAAAAGTATGAGAGGACTGATTTTGTGGTTTCTATATGCAAAACTCGTTCGAATCGACTTAAGTTTCTGTCGCAATTTATTGCAAGTAATTTTACCTTAAGTCCCTTTGCGGTTAACCTCATGGAGATTAGAAAAGGGTCCGTAAATAAGATTTTCGTTGTAGATTTACAAAGTAATTACACGTGACTTGTTCCTTATTCTACGTGCAACGACTCTATATTTACCTGAAATTCTTGACAGTCCTTTGTTTCATTAGATTGATTTTTTTTTTAACTTTATAAAAAAAATGTAGTTTTGTAACGTGATTTCCGTCGTAAGAATGTTGGCCCTCAGACTTAATTCGGCCATGCCAATGTGCATGTGTGCAGCAAGTACTAATCTCCCCCTTATGTCGTAAAACTGCGGCACTTCCGTCAGTAGACGACAATTTCCATAAATTTGCGATTAGACCGCCAGATAGCGCTCAGCGCTAGAATGAGACGCGTTTGGACACTTTTCATCACTAGTCGATGCTAAAGGCATCAAGCCTTATTGAATTTTTATCGGCTTGATATAATAAGCTGGGAGAAAATGAATCGTGAATCCCGTAAAGTTGGCAACCAATCTTGTGTTAATATGTTTGCATTAAGCATATTGTTATAAGGTGATAATTGCAATTGAATGTGAGCAAACTTGTTCCTTTGTCGATTTAAAAGGATGAAAGGGGAAAGGAAAGAGGGAAAAAATGGGAAAGTTGGAGGTTAATTGTGAACCACTTAACTTTTGAATTGCCCTTCTTTCATTGGTCGCTACGGGGCAAAATCTAATTTGGTGTCGACAGAATCCTTTGCAATAAAAGCACTTCTTGTCGAAGGAAAAGTCAAATAAGCAAATTGGCAAATGCACTGCTTTTAATTAACTTAACTTGATAAAACATAGTTTTAACTTTGTAAAGGAATCAAAGAGTTTTGCAAAATGGCTTTTTGATCAAAATAACTCGCTTATTCTTTCTTTTCTAAGTAGAAAGTATAAAAAGCAATTTTCAAAATTTCGATAACAAAATTTTCAAGTGTTCATTATTATTAATTCAATATCTTCCTTTTTCGCGTTTTAACTACACAACACCCTTTTTAGAAGGGAAATGGTGGGGGAGTACAGAGGGAGAAGAGGGTCTCTTTTTACAACTGCACTCGTGCATAAATAGCTTTGTTACGTAGCGAGCACTTGACGTTATTAACTGGTGTTTGTCGCTTGGCAGCATCCAAACTTAAACGGAACTTCATTATCCAATGTCTTTGTGGAAGCAAAGCGAAGCCTCATGGTCGTAAGAGCAGCTTATTGTCTCTCCCAAGGGAAAAATATGCCTGTAGAAGGAGAAGGAAAATGTTGATTGAAGTTTAAATAGGCTCATATTACAATGTTTGAATATTGTACATGCATGTTATGTAATATTCAAGTTGGAAAACAGAAAAATAATATGCTATATATGCTGAAAAATTTCAAAGATAAAATTTTTTGCCATTTTACAGAAAAGCATCAATGCATGACTATGCCAATGCAGTTTCATTTTTACAGCATACTACTGAGTCAGCCATGTTGGTTTGGATTTGTAAAAAATATTTTTTTTTTTACTTTTTTAATAGAAATCTAAATTGTATAACAAGTTTAAGGAGTTGGGGTCTTAAACGCAGAGAAATTTTTTCGGTGTTTTATTGGTATAGGATGTGAATCTGTAGTCAAAAGTAAAACATTTTTAATACAGGAAATTAATTGATTAGCGGTTTTCATTGGGCAGTTCGTCATTTATGAGTAGTGATGTGAATTGAAGCATCTAATAGGAGAAATTGAATATGAAGAGTCATGAAGTTTTGGGTGAAAAATGGAAGCAAAATGGACATCGTTGAAGCGTGAATAAGAATGACAGGTGCATCTAGTATATGATCTGCCTTCATTTTTCTACTTGTGTTTGACCAATTGAATTGGAGCATGCGCAAGAAGCTTGAGCCGCTGCAGGGCCGCAATCCCACGAGAAAAGAAGCGAATTGAAAATCGTTCAGCCCACTGCCATCCATTGTGGATTCACAAAGACTCAACAAAAGGCCAATTGGCACCGATCAGGCTCGCGGGTCCCTACGGCTATCCTGGCGCCATCTGCGGACGCACGGACTAAAGGAGATGCAATGCCAACAATATGCGACCAGGGAGCGTTTCTAGAGTAGCGCATGGCCCAAACAAATAGCTCCCGCCGGGCTAGAGTGTAAAATGGAAAGCGCCTCTCTCGCTCTCTCTCTCACAATTGCGAAGCCTCGTTTACGATTGGAGATGAGGGAAAGAGCGGCTGGCAGTTTGTAGACAAGATGTTCTTGTTAAATTGGTCATCGGGATGAACGGTTGAGAAGTAAAGTGTGAGAGAGACATGGTCTTGTTCTTATTTCTTTTACGGCTCTTTTAATTTTCGACTGGATTTAGCGCCAGACTTTATACTGGATCAGAACCAAGTGGTTTCATGGGTTATTCATGCCAGGCTAATCTGAACGCAACCCCGTTCTCAACCTCGTTTTGCTTTTGCTGATAGTAGCTGCTGCTGCAGCAATCTTTTAAAAAAGAACGAGAAGAAAGAAAATCTAAACCATTTTTTTTTTCTCAAAATGGAAGAGTATTTAGGATTTTGTAAAAAGAAAGTTTGTATTATTGTGCAAAAAAAGTTTGATTTTTTTTCCTTACTGTAAATTTCTAGAGATTCAAGTTGAGAATTAATGAAATGGAAAAGAAGCAATAGGGTTTGAGTAAAAAAAACTTCAAAGATGGAAAAAAGAAAAAAGTGACTTTTTGATGACTTGGAAATACTTGTGCCAAATCACAGATGATGTTGAAGAGGATGGTGTGATTTTCATCTGTAACTATTTATTATTAATTAAATTGAATAAATAAAAAAGTTGGCCTCAATTTGAAAGTTATTCTACCAACGGCCAACATGTGGTACTGTTGTTTTGTGATTTTGGAAGCGGTTAACCTCGTTATAAAGAATACCCAGGGCGGAATGAACGTTATCATTTGGTTTATAAGACGGGGTTTGTTGGTTATTGGAAGCTTAATCAGTGCAACTATGCAAATTAGGTTGGCGATTAGCGGAAGCCGATGGAAGATAAAATTTCTCTTCGATTCGTGCATCGTCGGCTTGTATATGATGATGACATTTCGAGCTGGTTTCGTGTCATGCTGTGCGTTTTGCGTTGTTGTCATCTCCTGCCATTCATGTGGGCCACATATTTCTTGTCACACTACAATGAAGACATATGTCTCCTCTCAAATGATGGCACGATGCCAGAAGAATCTAATCCATAAACTCGTATGTGCCGTTAACATGGCATCCCACTGAGATGTCTGAATGATGACGCGAGCGAAATCCTCGAGAATATTTCATTCCGAAGTGTATCAAATCTGTGCACTTAGCATCGCAAGTGTCGACTTGCAAAGAGCACGCTAGATTAATGAATTGTCATAAGCAGTACTGCAGGCTCTCATTAAACTGTTCATCGGTGTCGTAAATATTTGTCAACCAGTCATCGACACGGGGTGGTTGTAAAAATAAGAAGAGGAAAAACCGCAATTTCCAACCTTGTTGATTGACGAGCACGTTTCTTTTTAATCTTGTGGATTTGTATCCATTTGCACGAGTGATCGAGCAGTTGGTGTCATATGGATTATATTCCGCCTTGAACCTGACGCTGCATAACAGCGTCGTCCATCAGTTGAAGCTCAATGGGCCTAATGATCTGTGGTTGCAATGACCGTTTCCCGATCCGTTTAAATAAAGATTTATTTTTACAGTCTGTTTTAATGGTTATTTGATATCACTTTGTGTAAGTCTTATAATATTGTGAAAAATCTCTTAATTAAAATGAAGGAAATGAATTGAAAAAATTATGGGCATTTTGTGGTTGCTAGGTTTTAATTTTTTTTCTGCGAGACAGAATAAGTGGTAGTAATTTTTCCCATGAGAGAACATAAAACTGAAACATGATCTCAAATTCCATAATGGTAATCTCAAACAGTAAAATGTACTGTAGTTTTGTTGAGAAATTGATTAAATTTTTTTTTTTACTAGTTGAGTTAAAATATTTCATATTTAAATTGATGTTTCTATAAACAACCGTTTTCCACGGCTAACCGTAGGTTGGTGCGAATGATAGGTTTGCACTGGGCTTCCTATGTGAAGCTCCGTGGTCAGATTAAATCTGAAAAAGGAACCGTGGTCACATTTTGCTCAAATTTATACCTGAAAATGACTTCGCGCTGGCATTTTCAACTGTGTCCTGTGATTGCCCTGTTTATAGCCCAGTCTTTGCGTTGGCTGCAACACCAACGTTGCAATATTTTGAAACAATTAAATCTTTTGGTGTTTAAAATAATTTTTTAATTAAATGATAAAAATGTTATTTTATTATTTATTATTCATTGTAGTACTAACTGTCATGGTTAGTTAGGTTTATTTTTTGGTTGTGGTTATTGAGATGTGCCTAAAGCAATTCTAGAAGCCAAATTTCGGCTCATCCATCTTTGCAGTCACAATTTTATTTTCTACGACGCTTTCTGTCGACTTGTCAGTGCAGTGAGCGATGGAAAAACAAGGGAGAAGTCGACGTTGACTTGTAGCCAAGTGTGGCAACCAATTTTCTCTCAGATTGTACTCGACCATCTGGTGAGGGGGACTCCCTGGTTGGTCCAAGTGAACGAAAAATCTCGTCAAGCGAACCGAGTGTTTTCTAACTCGTACTCGGAATGTTGCTCTACTTTAATTGAGATACACGAGGCCAAAGGGAACAATCGTAAATTACATAAGAGCCGACATGGTGGGAACACACGTGGGTAGTCATAGAAGTGAAACTCATGTCGGAAATGCTTAACTACATTCAGAGACATAAATGACAAGTATTCAAAATATTTGTTGTTTGTTATTGTTTTTTTTAACCTAACCGTTATTTTGGTTATTCGAGTAGCGGGATTTGTAATAATATTTCAGTACTTGGAGCATCTTGGGCATTGCTAGACAAAAAAATTTTATTATACGTGTGAAGGGTGAAGAATGAAAATATAAGGCGGGTGCCCTTTGGCCACATGATTCCGTATGGCATGGCATTCATCGTGTGGAGGGATAGAGAGGGGTCCACTAACTCGTTCTGAATGCCAACACGATCGAGGAGGAGGAGAGAAGTACAGATAGAAAAAGGGGAAAATTTTTTTCTTTTTTTTTTTCAAATAAAATATGAAAACAAAAAAAAACTTTATTTTCAGAACTTTTAATAGCACTTTAGAAAAAGGGGAATTGACAGATGCAGAAAATGATGATAAAAATGTTGGGGGTGGCTGCTGAGAAAATTGAATGAAGATTGGAACTTTTTTTCTTTTGATGGCAGAAGAGAGATTTGAATGTGTGCAATTTTCAATCATTTAGGAATAAAAATAATAAGTGGAAATAATTGTTACAATTTATTTATTTTCTTAAGGAAACATAAAATTTGAGGAAATTGAAATAAAGTTTATTCCTGGGCAGGTATGTGGAGAAAATTTGGGGTATTTTTAAGTATTTGTGTCACGTGTGCAAAGAGTGGGCGCGTGGCGTAATTTCAACAATTACTTCTTTTTGTAGAGTGTTCATTTCGCTAACCAGCCACGAAACACGAGTCAGTCGTGCACGGCATTCGCACTGGCTGATCGTAATTCACGTCATGTGGAAACTGGGAGCAGCCGTGAAATGACTCGTGGGCCCCGGATAAACACGATGCACTATTCCCAATGCTCATTGTTTTTTCACTTTTTCTTCATCTTATAAGACATAAAAATAATAAAAGATTCTTTTGATGTGACTGTTTATATTTAGGGGTTTGTTTGGTATATGAAATTAATAAAGGCAAAAAAGGAGGAGTGTGCAAGTGCGCCAGGTTTGCGTTTCCAATGAGAGAACCCTCTTAGCAATTAGTGTAAAAAAGCATCACTAATTAACGTAGGAATTGAGTCTCCATAGAACTCTCGGGGCGGCGATCAACGCGCCAAAGTGTGGATTGAGCGTTTACGTTTGGATGAACGCATTTTTTAAAATTATTTTTGCTGAGGTCGACGAAAAAAAAATGCGCGCGGTATTCCGCAAGCACTTCCGTGGAGCGGAAGAAATGGACGGAGTTTTTGAGAAGTGAAGAAGATTCGTGTGCGTTGGCGCATGTTTTTTATTCTTTTATTTTTTTATTTATTTTCTTACTATTGGGTGCCATTAAAGAAACAAACCTCGAAATTACTTGGATAGCAAAGCAAACAAAACATGTTGTAGTGAATAGAAATGGGAAAATTAGAAAACATACGTCCATCATGCAATGGATCTGCAATGAAATTATTGGCTTTAAGTGATGGATCACATTCTGCATACGTCACTGCGTGTTGAGAATTGAGGTCATGAATAAAAGATACAAGTTGCCCAACACCATGTCAGATTGGAAATAAAGCGGCTGCCAATGAAATCTTCCACCGAATTGTAGTCCTCCAGGCCGGATGTCACTCAACTGAACGAGAAGAAAAGAAGGGTTTGAAGGTGACCAGTGTGTGACACTTTTCTTTTTCTTCTTATTTTCTGTTATGCTGGAAAAATCTATTTAGCCTGACACAAGTAAAAGTGCTCTGTGGTGATGTGTGCTAATTAAAAAGGGCGACGAAGAGAAAGCAGCTAGGAGAATCGAACGATGAGTAGAACACAATGTCGGCTTGTAATTTTTAAATGGTATTGCCGAATAAGGAAAAGTAATTATTTTATTTGTTTAATGCTATTTGCTGAAATGCACTGACTAATTTAGATTAAAAAAAATAAAAAAAATAGTTTTTATAAATTATTTTCTTTTTTAATATTTCATAATAAAATATTGTTTCACATTGTGCAACTAATTGTAAAACAATCGATCTAAGTTAAGAAAATGGCGGCATTAAAATCTGAAGATTCTGACTCAGCACGATTCAGCGCATGTGCAGGCGTTTACGTACAACAAAATATAAATTACTTTATATTGATATTCTTTTCTTTAAAAAATATTACGAAATTCATATACTAAATTAAAACAGAATAATTTGTTTAATTATTGATTATTCTCTTTACATATTTCGCTATGCCCAATGTTATTTTTAACTTTATTTTTAGAATTTTCTAATTAGCGTGTTAATAGTCAAATGTTAGGCTAATTATACAAATCAATGATTCAATTAAGCTTAATTAATGAGTTTTACTCTATGTATGGCTGATGGATGTTAGTTGTGTTTTAAACATGCTTTTGTAAAGTTTATTTACCAACTTTAAGTTTACTTTGCAACGAGTTTAAAGTAGTATTTCTATTCAAGTTGCATCGAGGCAAAAGTCTATGTAAATATTTCAACAAATTTGCTTTTGTAATGCACTTAAGGCTGATATCAGATTTATAAGTGCCAAATGCTGAGCCAGGTTATTTGAGCTCGAATACTTTTAAAGATTAGAGTTTATCATTTTTCAAAATTTTTTTTTATTATATTTTTGTTTTTCGTATCATGTTAGTGGTTGTTTTGTCTAGTTCAGCTTTAAAAAAGCCAGTTTGTTATATGGAAAACCGCTCAAGAAAACTATCGAATATCTGACATCCACAGTATATCATTAAGCTAAATTGAAAAAAAAAATGTTTTGCTATTATACAGCAGCAAGTTCATCGAAGCAAAAAGCATTTTTACTAAATCATTTCTTTATATATTTGCACAAATGATGATAATTCGGTTAAATTTAATTAAATCTGTTGTAAATTAATTAATAATTACATGAATGTTGACTTTGCACTACTTTGATGTGACAGGTAAATTGAGTTAGAGTAAACAAACATGACGAAAACCGATTCCGAATTGATAATAAATTTCATTTCAACTTTTTGATTAATACGAAGAAGAAAAATTGACTCGTCATCTTTATCACTTAAGTTGAAGTTTCTTTTTAAATAGCAGTAAGTGTGTGCACTTTCTTTGCTGACGACGGGGCAAATAAAATCTTATTCCGAGAAGGACACGTAGGAGGTCCTTGACTGATGGGTCACTTCCTTCTGGACAAACCCACTCGTGCAACGTGAAGTGTGTGTGTAGAGTGGAGTGGATGTCACTGGTTCGTTTGTCTTCACCATTGATCGACTGGTGCGACAAAGTTTGCTGCCGTCAGCAACCCGTGCTCTCGGAGATCAATGAGATGTTGTCCCCTCTGGACTGGCTAAGTCATGCCAACGAACAACGTCAAGAGCAAAGTGCACGAAGCAAATCAAAGGGGTTTCTCGTTGTTATTATTATCATTATTAATAATGATAATTATAATAATAATTTATTATTATATTATTATTATTATTGAGGTGTGGAATGTTGTTGTTGTTGTTGTTGTTGTGTTTCGAGTGAAAAGTTGGAGAATGATTTATTAGCCGTGCAAATCCATAGCTTCTGACGCTCGCAGATCTCGAGAGACGATGCCTTGAGGGGACGCCCAATCGACTCTTAAGGCAAGCAGCGCCGATTCTCTGCCATGATGGATGCTGCGCGAAATCTCGCGTCTCGAGGGATTTGAACGAGATGATAAAACTGCGTTGCCATCGTAAATTTAAACTGTACAAGCGAGCGAATTTTTAATTACCACACCGGAGGAGGTTTTACCTCATTTTTCAAATGACCTTTTATACTCGCCTGCTTCTTATATATTTTGGATTAATTTATTTGAATTCTTAATCAAGTGTTACGATATTAAAAAACAATTAATAAACGTACTTTTGTTTTCTTTTTTATAAAAAATAAAATAAGTGTAGTGAAGTGAATTTTATTGTTTGGTTCGTCGGTGTAAAGTCAATTGCGATGGTGCACTAGGTTTTTCTTCGACTTGATTCGCTGGCCGATATTTTACCTTTTACGATTGAATTTCACGTAAGCACAAATCAATAAAGAGCAGCCGAGGAAGAGGAACGAGGTGCCTGCTGTGCTTGAAGCACTCTTTCGCCGTCAGTGGGAGCTGCTGAACTTGTCTCCTCTTTCTTGACGCCTTCCACTCACCCTTGGCATGAAAGGAAAGAAAAAGAACATGCAGGCTTAGTTGATGCTTCCAATATGTGCCACGAGAGACAAGACGCAGCATTCGTCACGTTCGAACGAATAGGTTGACTTAGGTTGAGGACATGTGAGAAATAGTCACAAATCTACTATATATAGAACAACGAAGAGCCAAACTCGTTTAACGACAGATGTGCGCACAGTTTCATTTGAGATTCAATATTTGCCAGTCACCAGTACTAGAAAAATTGGTCACGTGAGATAGGAAATTAGCTCGCTGCTCGCATCACTTGCTTTAAACTCATTTTAGACTCTCAATTTGGAATTCCAACACGATACATAACATAACACACGGTGTAGGTTTTCACTCGTTGTGCACCATAGTTTGATGTTTTATGAAAAAATCAATGAGACTTAAAAAGATGACTCTCTTCTCAAATGAATTTTCTTTTCAAGCTGGAATTCAATTTTGTGATAACTAATTAAAAAACCACACTACGTCTATTATAATCCGATCATGAACTAAAACAGAAAATACCACTTAAGAAGTGTAATAAGAATTGAAATTCGAATTGAAAAGCGATTCAGTGTTGATTTAGTCGAGTAGGGTCTTTGATTGTTTGTTGCGTTTTATATTGGAACGAGGAAAAGAAAGGCGCTTTTGGCTTTGTCTTTTATCGAAATTGTAAGCAGCAGGCCGAGGGAGTAATGCATGCACTGAAATGTGAATTTTAAGTCGACCCTGTTTGAAATTCAACTTTCTTTTCTTCATGCTGCTGAAATTAGAATTTCAATAGAAGAGCGCTTAGTAAGGGGTGGAGTTAGTTGTCGGTTGGCGAGTGCAACTGATCACCTCGAGTGGATGTTGTTTTTAACTTTTTAATACTCTAACTTTATTTCTTTATTTAGTTATTTATTTTTCTGTTTGTGTTTTATAGACACGCACACAATCTGCGAGAATTTATTGGTTGTCGTTGAGGATTATTTGTTTTATTGGTATGTGCGATCGAATTGTGGATAATACTTGGACAAGATGGGGGTCAGAGGCAGCAGGTGGCCTTTGCAACACTTTATTACTTTTGGGAACAAGAGATCACCCAATCGGCTTTTTTTTTCTCTTCTATTTTTTAGTCTGGAAAAGTTTTTCTTGTTGACAATGGAGGGCGCCACTTGAGCGGTTTGTGTACTTTTTACAAAAATTCTAAATTATGTTTTTGTAAGGAATTAATAATATTAGAATACTGAATAAATTTAATTCTAATTTTAAACACAACACGAATGAATTAAAATATTTGATGGTATTATGTTTGTTTAGAGATGAAAGAGCGCGGATTGTATACATAGAACGAGGGGAAATATATTGTAATGGAAGTTATTACTTGAGTAATGGCAAATGTTTGATGATGATGGCAAATGACATCGTTTATATAAATAATGAGCTAGAAAGATGGTGATCCACTAGAGAATTTGACATCAGACAAGCTTTTAGCTCAAATATAAAAAGATAAAAGTCCGGAATGTTATATCTGATTATCTTAAAGATACCAAATACGGAATGTGTTCAACAAATATAATATAATCTATAAGTTTAAAGTATTTACTTAGTTAAAACGTTAGGAATAATTAAAGAGTACATTATTAAGTTAGATAAAATGAATAAAACAAGCAATTTAACGATAGTTTAATTTAAAAAATTGTGTAAAGTAAAGTATTAAATATGATTTTCTTTAATTATTTAATCGATGTCAAAAAAGACAAGCTTTAAAAATACTAATCAATACTTTAAGAGACTAGCAAAACATGAAATAATTTTACTCAATTATCAATTTACAGAAAATAATTTTTTCATCCATCATTTACTCATTTTTTTCTACTTTAATTTGCCTATTATTTTTTTTATATATTTAAAATGTAAAATTGACTACGAGTTTATTACAACTTTCATTATAAATTTACTGTTAGTTGAGTGGGTCGTCTTAAAAAAATGGTAATTAATATTAAGTTTACTTTTTAAAGTGGATATTTTCTCTTCAAAATTTGGATTGCAATTAACTGCTGTACAAAACTTAAACTGAAATTTAATTATACGAAATTGAATAATGCTTCGGTTCAGGGACAAAGCAAAAAATGATATAGCTTTTAAAGAGTACATATGAAGTATATTTCAAGTAATTTATGAGTACTGTCAAAAAATCACAGTGAATATATCACAATCAATATATATACTTTCTCTTACTGGTATATATTTTATAACATATACGTATATTTAATGCGTATTTATAAACTAATAAATGATAAATTTTATTGGCTTTATTGAAACCACATTTATAATTTATTGATGATTAGAATTTCAATGTTTATTTAATTGGATATTTACTGTATTTATAATAAATTAATAATTATATTCTCTACAAATTAGTTTTGGTTGTTTAATTTTAAAATTATTAATTAAAAAAAATAAACAAAATATATGATATTTATTGATTTGGAGGTAAATTGAATAAACGTTTAATATTTTAATTTCTGCTTATATTATGTTTATTTAGCATGCTAAAAGATGAAAATTAAAAATGTATTTGTTGACAAGCAAAGTAGCTTTATATTGTGTTTCACGGGCAAATGTTTTCTTGGGCTTGAGCATCCATCACTCGAGAGGGCACACCTCGTTCAGACTCTCCCTTGTCACGAGAGTTACACACGCCCTGTGCCCTGATGGATCGTCTCTCAAGTTTAATTTTCAAGGGGTTAATTGCCCTCGAGACCTTGTTATAAGTCAGGCGCCTCCTAGCTGCAAAGGAAATCACTTGGCCTGAAAATCAACTCCACACACATCAACAATGTTCATGTGTTCGTGTTCTAAAAGTTTGGAAAGGCGCCAGGTGCTGTAAAAGAGTGAAAAAAAATTAAAGATTCTTTCTCCTATCTTTCCCTTAAAAATGTGATTGAAGGGTACTCCAGTTAGTACATCGTTGACTATTTACTTTGACTATTTGATTGATGAGCATGTGTTTAGTGAAGTCGCTAGCACGGATTCATTAATTTTTTTCTCTTTTTTGCTATCAGAGGGACGGGCAATGGGTAATTTAGTAGGAAAGAATGCAATTTATCAAATGTGAGAATGTCGTTTTTGATGTAAATGAATGTGTATTGAGCACATGTTTAGATTTCAAATCTATGTATAGAAAAGTATGGAAAGATCTAAGAATAATTTAGGTGTTGTTGTTTATCACGTTGCAGATTGGTGAGAATTTCAGTTTACGTAAATTGGCAGTAAACTGCGGTAGCCACGACAACTGGCAATGTTAACAAATAGGAAAACGAAGCGAGAAAAGTGTTTGGCATTCTAAACATTTTTTGAATAGGGATGGAAAAAATGTAAAAATCCATTCTCATCAATTTTTCTCCCCCATGGCATGTTGGAAATTAAACTGTCCTTGATGAAATATGTTATAAATAAATAATTTTTTTTATTTTTTTTTTTATTTTTTTATTTTCAGTATTCTATTGGTTGAGAGTCTTGGACATGTGAAGTGTTCACAATGCGATCGTTTTGCGTGATCTGGTGGTCGTGCATTGCACTTTTGTGCATGGGTGACGGGTTAGCCGTGGTGGCTGCTCTCTGCCCTCCCAAGTGTGCTTGTAACGATGACACCCTGGTCGTGATATGTAACAAAACTAACCTGGACATGGTGCCTATCACTTTGAACCCTGGAGTGCGCCATCTTTATTTGACCGTAAATCAGATTCGGACGCTGATAGCGACACTGGGTTTTTATAAGGATCTCGAGCTACTCGATCTATCGCACAATCAGCTATCAAAAATCGAAACGCATGCTTTTGATGAGCAAGAAAAACTACAAACACTCATACTCAACTACAACTCGCTGCCAAATGTGAGTAGTGACACATTCTACGGACTGAAATCGTTAAAAACCCTTCGCATGGACCATAATAAATTACAAACGCTGTTTGCGTCTACGTTTGTGCATCTTAGTTCCCTTGAGGTACTCGACCTGAGCTCCAATCGCATCTCCACAGTGTCGCCAAATGCGTTCGAAGGACTCGTCTCGCTGCGCGTTCTAAACTTGAGCTACAACCATCTCACAAAAATCCCGACCTTGCCGATGGCATCTCTTGCTAGACTCAACACCTTAGATATTGGGGGCAATGCGTTGACCACTATCGCCCCCAAGTCTTTGGCTTCGTTGAATTCTCTTCAGTATTTAAAGGTCGACGGTTGTGCCCTCCAGGACCCATTACCCAACGCTGCGTTTGAAGGTTTAATAAATTTGCGTACTTTTAGCGTTAAAAATAACTCGCTTCGCACTATTCCGTCAATGGCTCTCACATCGATGGAGCGTTTGGAACATTTAGATTTAGGCAACAACGATTTGGAAGAGTTATCTGCGCATGCCTTCAAAGGACTGCGGTTTCTTCGTAGCGTAAACATTTCGCACGCGCCTCGACTTGCAGCCGTGCGTAAGTACGCTTTCTCTGCTAACACCGACTTGGAACGCGTGAATCTCAATAACAATGCTCGATTGAGTTTGCTCGAGGTTGGTGCGTTCGAGGGATTGACGGGTTTACGTTATTTATCGCTTAGAGGCAACGCCTTTTACTCGCTTTCACAGTCTCAGTTGGTATGGGAGGAATTGGACACGTTGGATATACGTCACAATCCACTGCACTGTAACTGCAGTCTTCTCTGGTTACGGGATTTGCTTGCGACCAGAAATCTTTCGGTAGAAGGTGCATCAAAAGTGGCTACGTGCCAAGCTCCGTCAAGGCTGACCGGGCGCAGCATTGGACAATTGAGTGCTGACGATTTGTCCTGTTTTTTCGCCGATGTTCGTCAACAGGTTCTTATTGGCATTGGCGCTGCTATTGTTTTAGTGTGTTTGGCCACATTAGTGATTGTTGTGCTTAAATATCGAAAGCCGGTCACTTCGGTTCTTAAGGATAAATGGAGCGATGGAGCCCTTAGACGAAAGGAGCATCAGTATGAAAAGACAAACGATGATGATGAAAACAATATTCTGCATGCAACGGCACAGCTGCCCATGAAAATGACACCCGTAACTGAGTTGTGATGGTGACTTTTTTTCTCGACAAAAAGAAAGGTATAAATCAACAAAGCCCTACAGTAGGGTGTTAAGATGGAACTTGCCATTTCTCATTCTAATAACTTTTTTTTAATATAAAACAATGATATGATATGATGTATGTATTCCTTTTTTGATTTTCTTTTTTTTTATTTATTTTATTTGCAGTTTTGTTTTTATTTATTCGCTTGTCATGTTGTTCAATTTTGTTCCGAGTGCCTCTGTCGAAATGACGTAATAACGTGATGAGCTCTCTTTGTGATCACATTCCACCTGTTTGCAACTTCCCTGCATGTGTCATGAATGTGCAAGGGGGTTGAAGAATGTTTTTCTTTTTATTGTTGTTATTATTATCATTATTATTATTATTATTATTATTATTATTATTATTATTATTATTATTATTATTATTATTAGTACCACTACTATTATTATTTTTAAAGACATAAGAGCATCTTTAAAAATTGTACACACTTTAATCTAGCTTAATGTGTTTATTTTAATTTTGCCAATTTAATATGCCTACTTAAATACGTTGTAGTTTTTAACAGCAAACACCATCCAAATATTTATTTAAGAAAGGCAAAGTTCGGAGTTGCTTTCATCTCGAAAGAATTAAATAAATTTATACGTCAATTTAAAAGCTTTCTCTCTCATTTTGAGATGGTTGCAACTTTAAGCAGTTCTCCCTTTTTTTCATTTTTTTTTAAATATTATAAATATATTTAAAAAAAGAAAAAATTTGTAAGTCACAAAATGTTGAACTAATAACATATCTTTTTATAATATTATCAAATGTGCAAGTGAATTAATTAATTAAGCTTTAATTTTAATTGGGTGGGTCAAGGGGATGATGCAAGACAATCCAAGAGATCAGGAAGTTGCTCTAATGACTTTTGCTTCATTCAACATCAAATTGAACATTAATCTTATAATAAAAGAGAAGGTAAAAAGAAATTTTTGTGCTCTTCTTGACACTATGCAAAAATGTTTTCATCAAGTTTTGGCCTTCACGTTTGAAAGAAAAAAAAGAAAAAAAAAATCAAATCAGTTTTCCCCATGTGATTTTTCTAGTATTTTACTCTGGAGTGTCTTCGTCTTTTCAGCACAGAAAACTTCATTGGCTATTGCACTTGTAATCTTGTCTCACTGTGAGTTTTTTGAAATATTGACGTCATCTTCGCATTGAACGACTTTACATAAACTTTAACAACTGTAAATTCTCAGTGAAGTTCGCAATGTGAAACCAGGTGGCGGATTTTCTTTTTTTGTATAAAATATTTAAACCCACTTTTCATTTCAAATATGTTGGATTTACATTTAAATTTAAATTATAACATTATAAGAAAATTTATTATATATATGTATATTTATATATACATATATTATATGGAGAAAGTGTAAAAGAAACACCCAAAAATTTCAATTTCAATTTTTTTTTAAATTTTTTATTTTCTGTTAAATTTCAATTTTTAAATTAAGTCACCTTCGTGACTTTTATTCGGAAATCACTTAGCCTGCTTGCACATTAAAAAAGTCACTTCAGACGGATAATAATTGATGGAAATTTTTTTTTTCATTTTATAAAGAACAATTTCTATGTGTTTTAATTTGCTTTTTCTACTATGGCCTAGATGTGTCCGTAATGTAATTTTTTCTTGTTTAAAATCCATTCCGTCTGAAGTGTTTACATTTGAATCTTTGAAGCGCTCTTCTCGTTCCTGTACAGTCTATTTTGTAAAAAAAAAAAAAAAAAAAAATAAGACTAAAAATTGGGTTGATTTGTGTTAACTATGATTAAAGAATCCACTTTTCTGACAATATATATATTTTTTTTAATTTATATTTTGTTTTTAAATATAGTAACTTAATTTACACGAATTATAACAAGCAACATAAATTTTTATTTGTTTTTAAAAGAATTTCTGCAGCATTGAATTAAGCCATAAATTTTTTTGCGTCAAATATTTCACATTTTCATAGTTTGGAAATATTTTTTATTGGTTTAGGTCGCTACAATTTCTCTCCTTTATCGATCGGCTCTGAGCATGATATGGAAACCCAAAGTGAATCTTTCTCTGTTATTATAATACCAAGACCAATTTCCTCCTTGCCTAGGCAACAAGAAAGAAAAATGTCACTTGGTCTTAGAAATGATAGCAGAAAAGAGATTTAATGTTTTATCTAACACCGAATGACATTTAATATCAATTCACATTTTTTCCCTCCACATGAAGCAAAGGAAAAAAATTGACATAAATTAAATTTTATTTTCCATTTTCTCCAATCTTTAAAAATATTTAACCTGATTCCAGGAAATGTCGTGAGTCTAATGAGCTTAATTCCAGGTGAGACTAACAATAACAACAGAAGATATATCTAGAATTACGTGGACCTTCTTCCCCTCCCTGCTTTTGCTTCGGTCCACCTTTGTGTTGCTAGGCAACCGGTCATACACCGCTGTGCATCTCTCAGGATTGGCCGCAGAGTGCGGTTGCCCGTGGCAACTTAACCAGGTGTGCGTCCCGTCCGTGTGTGTAAAACACCCTCACTTTCACCTGTCCCAACCGTCAGTTTGGAAATACGATGGAAGAATTGCGAGAAACAACGTGGGAAATAGTAAAAGCGAAAGGTAAGAGATAGAAGCTTGAGTTAAATTAATTACAGTTCGTTCTAACCACTAATTAAGTTTCACAATACCTTTTTCAACCAAGTACAATACCGCTGCCATTTGTTCATTTTAAACACCTCTACGATCGAATAAAAAAATATTTTTATTCATTATCGAAATCGTTGAATAATTAAAGAGATTTCTCTTTATTTATTTTTTCTCTGCTTATTATCGGGAATATGTTTAGGAAAGAATTCATTGATGCGCATAGAGGTCGCAGTTACGTACCAGTGCGCATGTTCCTCATCACAGCACCTAGCGTCTGCAAAGGATATGACGCGTGTTAGGGGGGCTTATTGTGGTCGAAGAGGGGAAATTTAATGGACGCAGAAGCGAGTGTTGTGTTTATTAGACTTGAGGCGCAGTTTAATAATGAATCTCGCCTTGTTGCTAGATGAGATGAAAAAAAATATATATATATATAAATAAGATACAGCTAAAAGTTGGATTTGAAGTTTATTTACTCGTTGTAAATGAATCGAAACTTTAGGAAGAGCCTCATTTCGAAATGGAGCACTCAGCTCATGCTTGTAATCTTTAAAATGATTACACTGGGGCTAGTGTGGCATGACGTCAGACACACCTCAACCACATCAGAGGTATGCGGTTGATGTCCCAGATGGAGAAGAAGTGCATATCACATCACAACTCTTGTTTATGCATATTAATGTGTAATTTAGTCATATTTAACTTCTAAAGAAGTGTTTGTGCTTCGTTAATGGAATTGAATTTTTATTATTTTTATAGTTTGATATTCTTTTGTTTTTGAATTTGAGCATGTGCTTGTTATTGGTTGTAGAAAAGTGAAAAACTGAAGAGAGGTAAAAGACATTGCAGAAATCAATTTGGCACACATGGATTTCCATCAGAATTTCGGCTTTGCGTTACCATGGCGACCAACATCATCGTTAGGATTACCACTACTTGTCGTGATGATGATGATTCTTTTTTATCTATCAAATGGGTTACTGGCACAGCCAGGTAAGAAGTGACAAGAATTTTGAATTGCTTTTTCAGGGTGATAGCTCAATTTTCATTCTTTTTGCACTGAGTTAATTTACAAGTAAGGAAACGATTAAAAAATTGATATTTATGTGCTACACAAAGAACAGTAATTGTTACGCGGGAGTTTTTTATGATTTAATTTTTTGTGTGAAAATTGTTTGAATTTGTTTCTAGTCGGATTTGTGAGGTAATTGGAGTGTGAGGATATGATGAGTAAAGTTGTGAATTATTCGTGTCATTTGCACACTTTTGTATGTTAATGTAGTGAAAACAGTTGATACTACTGCAACATTAAACGCGTATCTCCTCTTCCTCGCATTCAAATTACCATATTTCCTCCGACAAAAATGTGTAAAACAAACATGAAAATAGTGATTCAGACACTTTACAAAAGAAAAGAGGAAATGGCTCATCTTTGTTCATCGATTTGATTCATTGATCGAAAAGTTATTATTACCGGTTTAAAAATAAAATTTCAGATATGCCTTGTTCTTTGTCAACTGGTATGTCAAGAGAATCTTTTACAGCAAATGAATTATTACCAATAGGTAAGAATTTAAATTATTTTTTAAGTTTAAATTTATTTAAAGGGTTAAATGTACATCTTAGGATCTGTTGTTGGGATATTGAATATCGTTGGAGATCCATCAGATAATGGCACTATTGAATTGAGATTGTCACAAGATGATGCTGTTATAGAAATTCCTGAAGGCACTAAAAATATTACATTAAGGAAAAGTCTTGACCGAGAGGTAAGATGGTATTCAAATCACGGTTTATATTCATGTTTGGGGCTCTCTTAAATGTCTATTTTCACTGCAGGGTAAAGATGGACCGTCAGAAGTCAATCTACAGGTGTACTGCCGTAAGAAAGATTCCGCTCAGTTGGTGAGTTAAATGGCAATTTTTACCTTCATTTACATATTGATCAAAATTACGTCACCAGCCAATGATACATTTAGATGACATTTGCATTAAGAATGCGGTCATCCGTGCAATTTAGTTATTTTTTCCTCTCCCAACAGATAATCAGGAGTTCATAATATACTGTATAGTCAATAGGGCTATTTATCTGATTTTTATAAAATAAATTCTTAACCTAGGGCATAATTGATCTACTTTAAGAATTTTTAATTAATAAATAAATAAGATTTTATACGACAAAAAGTTTGTAGAGAGAATTAGGTAATGGAAATAATAGTTGCTGCATCTTGTTTAATTTGGTATTTTAATTTTATTTTAATTTGTTCTAACAAACTAATAACTAAACAAAACAAATGACTAATTTAATTTAATTAATTAAATTTATTTTAATTTTTTCAACTTTTTAATTATTGTTTAGTTTCAGCAAGACAGCAAAACTAATTTGAGTCAATTTTTAAATTAAAAACTTAAAATCAAATTTTGGGTTTAAAATTGATCATAGGTTAACTCTAATTATTTTACTGATATATATTCCATTTAAATTTAAACATTTTAAAAATGAACAATGTTGAAAAAAAAGAAAGAAAGAAAGAAGAGAGAGTGCAAATCTTTTTTTTCTTTTGGATCTCACGAGAATTTCGTGCCCGCGTGATTGGGTCGTGTTTAATTCTGATGTGAACACCTATCAAGCGTGAGTACGGGAATCATTTGCTTTACCCTGTCACTACACTTTTTTATTTTCTTCTATTATTTTAATTGCAATTAGCAGTGACTTTCTAAAAAATTTATTATATAAATTTTTTTTTCTTGTTTACATTGACATTACTCTTCAGGTTTTTCCTATACCATTGAGGATATTTGTCAATGATGCTAATGACAACATTCCCGAGTTTGTTGATACCCCAGATTTGTTGAAAATCAGTGAAGTAAATTTAATTAAAAATTTAATTTTAACAAGTTAAAATGAATTAATATAAACATTTACAGATAACTCAACCAGGAACTATAGTAACTCATAGTCCAATACGAGCAATAGATGGCGATCAAACTGGCCCTTTCAGCACAGTACAATACAACGTAGAAAATGGCCCTTATTCGGTATATTGCAATCAAAGCAGCAGCGAAACGATTTCGTGAATAATTTTCTTTTATCGTTTTAGGATCATTTTGAATTTCCGAACCCACTAAAGGGCATTTTGATGTTGACCCGTTCGTTGGACTACGAAGAGGTTCATCACTTTAACATCACCATCCAAGCTCAAGTATGGTTTTCTATTGCCTGGTGATGTAGTCGTTTCCCGCTTTCAATCGTATCGTTTTGCTTTTCTAGGATTTAGGCAATCCTCCAGCTGTTAGTAAAGTTTTGATTCCAGTTCATGTTTTGGATGCAGATGACTTGAACCCGTCTTTTGACGATGAGCGTTATAATTCTGTTATTCCTGATAATGCTCAAGTGGTAAAAATATTATTTATTTATTTATTTATTTATTTGTTTATATGTTTAAAGATAATTGATCTTCGGAGCTAAAGGCAGAAAATTAGATATTCATAATGTATGTTTGTTGTTCACTGCTTAAAGCCTTGTTAGAATATTTTTCAAAATTGTCATAATCATTTACATGTAATCAAAAAGTTTTTTAATAATGCAGTACTTATTAATATTAAGGAATTCCGGGAAATCGATTTTCTGTTTTTTTTTAGGTAGTTAAGAGAGTCGATTATATATATACTTTTGTCTGGTTTGAATAATTAAGCATGTTTAGCACTGAGAAAATTTGAAACTATTAATAAGCATTTGCAGAAGCCCATACAGAACCGCTTTTGTAAAAATATAGAGAAATCATTTAAATCCTTTGATGGAGGGGTAAAAAGTTTCGAAGTTGTTTATTTAAGGATAAATTAAACCCCAACAAAGCACATAATATTCCAATTTAAGTAAAGTGAGGTCCACAAAAGTGGACTGACCTATCCTTCTGAAAATTTATAACTTCCGTCTTTTTTCTTTAGGGAACTTTATTACTTGTTAAACCTCGATCAATTCATGCGCGTGACATGGATGAAGGCATCAATGCATTAATTGAATACTCCTTCAAGTCAGGTGAATAGCAAATTATTACTTGACCGTTTAGATCTTGATGGCCTGTTTCCTACAGATCAAGTGGATGGTAAATATTTTTCCATTAACAATATTACTGGAGAAGTGACACTTGTAAGACCGTTCACTGATGATGTTGTATTTCCACTTACACTTGTGATTAAAGTAAGCATGACAAATTAACTAGTACCCGTATCCAATGTTTAATTTATTACGTTACATCAAGGCATTTCAAGTGGATAATCCTGAGAGATCTGCGCTGACAACACTTAGCGTCAGTCCTTATTCGTCGGTTAATGGAGATTTACATTTTCTACTTCCGGTGTATACTTGCCACATACCCGAAACGTTTCCAGTTAATCAAACAGTAGTCATATTGCAAACTAATAAACTGCATAGTCAGGTAAACAATGGTGAAGGTGATCCGGTTGGTCTGGATTGTATAAGATTTGCAATCGGAAAAAAAAAACCTCTTGCAAATTTTATGTCTGGTAATTCCAATTATGATTTACAGTCATAATTTGAATTTTTAGCAAAATAACTATTTATTTAAAAAATAATAAATGGATATTTTATTCATGGATCGTTATAAACTGATCAATATTATCAAGTAAAAAGTTGATTTAAAATATGAACACATTTTAAACGAATTTTTAATTGATTAAAAATATTGATAACAAGATCCTGTAAGAAAATTCAACGATTTCGTTTTTAATTTTTATCAAATAAATAATTTTGTATTTAAAATTTTTTTTAGAGATTGTTTTTCAGTGCAGTCAATGGTTCTGTCGAATATTTCGGAGTAAACAAAAGGTAAAAACAAAATATTAAATTGAATAGATGTAATGTTTTCTTTTTATTATTTAGAGGAGAGGTATTAGTAAAATCACTGCTAAATTTTGATCATATTCAATCAGCATCTGTGACTGTCAAAGTGACTGATGGGAAATTGGTAAATAGATTACAAGATGTCGCTAATGTCTCCGTTCTTCATTTCTCAGAATCAATAAAAATTAATTTTATGTCTTAACTGAAACATTACAGACATCTGTTGACATTTTTAAGGATCTGCATTTTTTATTTTTTTTATTTTTTTATAGTTTGACTTTGCTGAAGTTAAAATATCTATAGATGATGTAAATAGACATAATCCCAAATTTGGTAGTCAGTTATATAACTTTGTAGTTACGGACAATACACTGCAAGCAGGATTAATCTTGGGCCAAGTAGAAGTTCAAGACGGAGACAAATCTGAATATGTTAATCTTAACCTTATTGGCGACGAAGCAAAGTGAATATTTATGATATTTATACTGGATTGTACAAACATAGGTTAAAATTTCTGGTTAAATGTTTCATAGTGAGGTTAATTGACAATTTTAAATTTTAAGCGATACAAGAGATACAAAAGCAATTTAAATTAAAATAATTGCATGAAATAATTGTTGCAACAGTTGCAAAAGTTCAAATTTAACAAATGTTGGTACAGCCGGTGTGATCATTTACATTTATTTTAATCACACTCTTTTATAGTTCTTTCTCAATAAATGAAGAAGGAGTAATTGAGGTGCTTAATTCAACAGTTCTTAATTCATCTCTCACACATTTAATAGTAATGGCTATTGACTCTGGTCAACCCCCTAGAACTGCTTCAGTGCCAATTATAATAACTGTACCAGATGAACTACGTTTCAGCTCAATGTCCCTATTTGCATCAGACAGCTCGTATCTTCTCATGATCATTTTTGGAGCCACTTTAGGTTTTCTTGTTTTAATTGTACTGGTTCTTGCACTTTACATTGCTAAACAGTTGAGTCAATATTAACAGACGTATGAATTTTTTTTACTGATTGTATTATTGGTGTTGCAGTAAAAATACAAGTGAAATGAATTCACACCATTCCACACAGTCGTTAAATAAATTAAGTTCCTATATTAATGGAAATCATCATGAAAAGCTGCTTGAAGGAACAACGGGAAATGGAACAGAAAATCCCACATTTAGAAATGACTCCCAAGATGAAGCATCACTTTCTAATTCACCAAGTAATCGGTCACAAGCTGATCGTTCGATAGCTTCAGCTAGCACTGCTTTGGTTAAAAACGAAACTAGAGGATCAAGACTCATGACTACACTTTGTAAAATGGATGTAAGCAGTGCCAAAAATGATGAGAATCGTTCTGTTTCATCAATAACTAGTGCAAGAGATGAGAATAATAGAAAGAAAGATGCAACAAGAAGAGCAAAGAAACTCAGTTGGGAGGATGAAAAAGCTAATAAAGTACGAGCTTTTATTTTTATAAATGTTTATAATATACTAATTATTATTTTTTTTTGTGATAAGTAGACAGAATTAGATCCCAATGCTGGTGTTACTCCACTAAGAATAAATACAGAAGATCCTGAGAAAAGTTGTTATTTTTGATTTTACTTTTAAGATGCTAACATACAATGTCATTTTTATTTTTGTATAGAGCAGTACATATTATGTAGAATGTGTTTTCATTAATGTGGGAAATATTAAATACATATTTAAAAAACGAATATAAAAACATACTTAGGAATAGTCTTTTCATGAAATCAATTAACCACGTTAATGGTGGGACTGCTGTATTTTAACATTAGCATGTGGTAAAATTAGTATTTTAGTGTTGGTGTTAGAATTAGTGTTATATTGTGAACTAGATAAGTGATTAAGTCCACCAACGTATAGATACGTGGTTAAATTTGATATTTTTGGATGAGTTCTACAAAAGTTTTGAAATGAAATTGAAAAAAGAGTAAATATTAACCAATGAAATTTTCTTGAGTTTTAAACTCTTCCACATCTATTAATTATTCATTCTTGGTATCCAAATACGAATGCAATAGTTAACTCGTAATATCAAATACGTATCAATTTCTTATAAAACATTACCAACGGCTGACGAATCTAATCCACGAACTTTCAAGACTACATTCATAACAACTTATACCAGTTAATATTCCAAATTTTACAAATTGATCTATTAATTTAACATAAGTTAATAAAATATCTATCGTAACCAGGGCTGTCATCGTAAAATCAGCAGAGGGTATACTGTACTCACACTCTAAAAATCAGGTGGTATACTGTCTACAATAGTTTGCTACGGGGTAAGATATTGAAGGTAGAAGGTAGCAGTTGAAGCAAAGCAGAATATTTGCGAGTAATTTGTTTAATTTTTGTTAAAATTTCAATTTAACTTGTGTTATTGCTTAATTTTTTATCGTAAAGTAGATTAATTACTTTATATAAGCTGAAGATGAAATAAAAATATACTTAACGAAAGAGCAGCAAGAGTATTCCGAATACAGTTTAAGGTCAATGGCTGCAGAAATTACTTATGTAAAAAAGGTGAAGAATAGAAACAAATATCAAATTAATTATAGCCTTATTTATCTGTTTAAAGCTCAATCACATTTTCCACAGTGCATAGTTATCACCCGCAGTAAAAAATCAGAAATTAGATCTTTGGTTTATGTCGAAACCATTGCATACCAAGTGTTTTACAAGTTTTATTTATTTAAATTTTATTTACTCTTTTTTTTTAAATTTAGGCAGCAGGAAAGTTTTGTGGATTGTATTATGTATACGTTACAGTTGAAGTGCAGAAATCAGTTATTCTGCAGATTATCTAGTTAATGTGCAGATTAACTAGGGTTGTGACAGCAACAGATTTATGAACGAGATTGGGATAAAATACGGAAGTACACACAATTTATCAAATCAATACAAGCTCTTTATTTACTGATTATTCCTATTAAGCGCGAGCCAATAAGTCTAGGGGCAAATCAAGATTATTACTTATGATCTGCGTGTGCAGGTCTAAGTAATAATTTACAAATGCTAAAGTTACGCACAATTACTAAACAAATGAAAGTCAATATTTAACAAAAAAACACTAATAATTACGCGCTTCCTATAGTTATAGATGGGTTTCTGATCGAAGTCACAAAATGAGATGTGGATTTCCTAAAAGTAGTAGAAGGTGATGACGTGGCAGAAAGCTTTGCTGCGCAACCTAGTTCCTTCACAGCAAGGAACTTTGATAAGAGATACGGTACGATGCAGTTTTGGCCAAAATACCACTCTTTCACTGCCTCCCGCGATTGGTCTACTACAACTGTGGCCTTAAAACCTCTCGAGCGTCACCTCCCAATATATTGCAATACTAGCAAAATAGCAAGAATAGTCCCAGAACTATTGAATAATTGTTTCAAGATTTCTTTTTACGCAAATATCGATATGTATATCAAAGATTCAAACGTCAAGTCAAGCGGGGGTAAAATAGGTTGCAGGTGCTTTTATAGTTACTCTCTAGTGGCTCCTTCTGGTGAGGAAATACAAATCACTTCTCATTGGTGGCCTTAACCAAAGGGGAAAGAGACACAGGAATACGGGGCGCCACTCTACAAATATGGACAAAAAAGGCAGTCCCTTCACAGGGTGATCCGTTAAAGACTTTCAGAGGACTCTACCAGATTGGTGGCAAAGTCCTGGAAGTACAACACAATCAAGTCCTACGAGTGCTACTGGAAGAAATGGACGAAATGGGCAACCGACTCCAATTTTGACCCTCTTTGCCCATCTGCGATGAACATAACAATTATCTGGCCATGCTCGCAAGTGGAGGTTTAAAACTCTCTACTACTAAGGGATACAAATCTGCGATTATGCAGACTCTGTTATTAAATGGGTGCTCTATTTCTCAGTGCATCCACTTGTTTCCAGGGTTTATAAGGGCATTGTCAGGACAAACCTCTCCCAGCCAAGATACAAACATATCTGGCATGTGGGGCCTGTTTATTTATTAATTCCTTTGCCTTAGACAACGGTGCACGGTTGTTACTGTTAAACCAGTGCACTGCTATGTTACTGGCCTTGATGACAGCCGCAAGGTCTGCAGACCTTAAGCTGTTGTCGAGTGATATTATCTTTTATGACTCTTCTTGCAAGATTCCCTTGTTAGGAACTCACAAGTCTCACTGACTCTCTCAATGCGGAAATGGATCACCATATTAATTATATGTAAAAATTATATATGCGAACATGTAAACTTGTTAACTTGTAAAACTGTTTGTTTTTTGTAATAAATAAATGTAAATTACTTTAGAATCTCTGAGTTTTTGTGGATTCTTTACGGTTTATAATAAAATGCGATTTCCCTAAATCGAAACTTACGCTACAATGTCAATTCCTCCAGTGATAATTGGCTATGAAATAAATAAACACAAGTTGTTTCTTTTTCATAAGCATAAATCAGTTTATTAACTTTTCATTGGAAATTTTTATTGAAGGTAATAAAACTATACAATATGTTTTTGGAACAATGAAATATGGTTTATACTTCAAAAAATTTTTACTTTAAAAAATAATTAAAATAAAGAAAAAATAATAAGGAGGTACAAAAATCTAGCATTCTAGCAAAACCATTCTAGTAAACTCTACCAATTGTAAATTTTTTAATTCATTTAGTACTTCTGTTTGAAGAAGTTGTAAATACTTAGCTCCAGTTAATGTTCTATAACCGTCATTCACATAACCAGCAGGTTTGGGCTTGATGGGAAGGCGAGGGAGACGGAGCATAATAATGACAAGCACAGAAACATAGTTGGGGTCAAACAGTATTTTTATTGTTCGCAGCCTTTCCTCATGGTTCTGGTCCGTTGACAACATGCCACAGACACATTGACATCGCACTGAGTACGCGACCGCGCAATTTAGCTCGGTTACCTATCTGAAGCCCAATCTCGCAGAAGGTGAGGTTTGGATCATGTTAGGTTAGGTGCCTAATAGGCGAGACTCTCTTGTCCGCAGCTAGACATCTGTTGTTTCAGGGGGAACTCAGGGTGGTATGTAGCTGTCAAGAGCAAGAAGCAGACTGAGACCCTTTTGTGGGTGTTGCATTATAAGGGGTGGGCAATCAGAGGAAGGCCCCTGATTAGATCCAACCTCCTAGCCTCGGGGCTACCGTGTCCCTCGTGACCCTCACCGTACCGGTGGTAAGGTATGCGGTCACTGTTCCAGCAATGAAAAAGAGCCCAACAAGCTTATTTCCGAGAATTAGAGCATTGGCTTGAATGATTTTTGTGCTTTCTTATTATTCATCTTTTTAAAAATTATTTTTTGAAGTAAAAATCATCACCCTTAATGAAAATCATTTTTTAGTTTTTTTAAATTTTAAGGAAAAAAAGTCCTACAAACAAAAAGCTTTTAATGTGGCAATGTACTAAACAAATGGTGCTCTACAACTTTCTAATTTCGCTGTATCTTTTACGGTTAAGAAGTTAGAAAGTGAAAAACCTTGAAAATGACTTTCAAGATCAAATTCAAGGTTACCCAAAAATTGCCCCATCCAACTTTAATACTTTACCATCATCGGATTAGGTGCATTGTCAGCACTTTCGGAAATATTAAGTGAAGTTACAGACTTTTTTACCACCCTGTATAGCTAAGTGAACAAACTGGGCACACACACACACACACACACACAGAGAGAGAGAGAGAGAGAGAGAAAGTTCAAAATGTCCCATCGCCAAGAACACTTTCAGCACGACCAAGGTGTCTTAAATTTTCTTTAGTTGTAAATGACATTAACCTAGATTTACTGTAGAACTGGGCCAACTTTAAAGCAGATATACTAATAATAAAGTAAAAGGTAGTAAAACCTAACTGTATTGTTAGGCCTAAAGAAAATACAAGATACACTAAAATAAACAAGGCACAATAGGGCCAAAACACTACCTTGAAGCTATAAGAACAGTTAGCCTAATTCTACTTAGAATGGAAAGTTCTAGAAAATCAAGTTCAGTGGCTGAGCCAAAACAAAACATCCTCCCTGGACAAAACCAAGAGAGAGAGTGAGTGTTTTTCACTTAAAAAACACTCTGGTGGCCAAAAGCCCAAACACCAGGTATGGAAGCCCAACTGGGCCAGCACAATACCCTAGTACAGCAGCTTGTGACAGCAACTGTAATTTCTCATTACAACAGCCACAATCAGTTTGCATTAAATTATACAAGAACCTATCACCAGATAGTGTGTCTGAAAAAGGCTCAATATCCTTCCATGATATCTGTTCCAGAGAAGTGGGTTCTTTAGGTATTTCACAGCAATGATGACGCTTAACTGCTTGGGTCAAAGCATTTTTATTTGGGAGAGCCTGACAAATTGTGACGGCCTGAGCAGAGTAATACTCTATTTTGCCACAAGGCCTTTAAAATTAATTGTTAAAGATTTCTATTGTTTACTCGGCCACACCCTTTAATTTGTCAATCATTAGTGATGACAAATGGCAATTAGTTTTCTCTTTTAACCATCCAATGATGGTTAGTTTTCTCTTTTGCTCTCCTCTATTTTAAGTATAAATAGAGGAGAGAACTAGTACAAAATCGCTGCTGAGCCACTTATATTGCCTAACTAAACCTTATCACTCTGACATTTGAATCTGTTGATACAAATCTCGTAAGTTTGCATTATAGAACTAAGAGCAGC